>VNJZ01010778.1:0-87431 GCA_008042795.1 Drosophila asahinai
TTTTTTCATCGATGAATTTTTTTCATCGATGAATTATGAATTTTTTTCATCGATGAATTATGAATTTTTTTCATCGATGAATTTTTTTCATCGATGAATTTTTTTCATCGATGAATTTTTTTCATCGATGAATTTTTTTCATCGATGAATTTTTTTCATCGATGAATTTTTTCATCGATGAATTTTTTTCATCGATGAATTTTTTTCATCGATGAATTTTTTCATCGATGAATTTTTTTCATCGATGAATTTTTTTCATCGATGAATTTTTTTCATCGATGAATTTTTTCATCGATGAATTTTTTTCATCGATGAATTTTTTTCATCGATGAATTTTTTTCATCGATGAATTTTTTCATCGATGAATTTTTTTCATCGATGAATTTTTTTCATCGATGAATTTTTTTCATCGATGAATTTTTTCATCGATGAATTTTTTTCATCGATGAATTTTTTTCATCGATGAATTTTTTCATCGATGAATTTTTTCATCGATGAATTTTTTCATCGATTAATTTTTTTTCATCGATGAATTTTTTTTATCGATGAATTTTTTTCATCGATGATTTTTTTCATCGATGAATTTTTTTCACCGATGAATTTTTTTCACCGATGAATTTTTTCATCGATGAATTTTTTTCATCGATGAATTTTTTTCATCGATGAATTTTTTTCATCGATGAATTTTTTTCATCGATGAATTTTTTTCATCGATGAATTTTTTTCATCGATGAAAAATTTCATCGATGAATTTTTTTCATCGATGAATTTTTTTCATCGATGAATTTTTTCATCGCAGGAGCGGCGGAAACAATTGCTTTAAGCTTATTCTCAGAAGAAATTCTTCTATTTCATTTCAATTGGAATTTATCTCAATATAAATAAAAGAACAAATTCTTCTAATACAAACTACATTTCTTTGCAGAGTTATAAGCGCAAATATGTCGGACACTCCACATAATACAAGTAAAATATATATTCATGATGGAGACTGAAATCTCACAAAGAGTCATACACAGAAAGCATTTTTAAGAAAAAACGGATTTGAAATAAGCAAATACGTACTTAAATAACTACCGTGAAAATTTGTTCTTACTTAGATGTGGTTTTGTATTCAGATCAAGTGCAATTTTTAAGAATACAAATACTAATATTAAAATTTAATAAAATATAGGAGAAAAATGTAAAATTATAATTTAGATAAAAGCATTTATATTTCAGGGTAAGCATAAAAATAAAATTAAAGAAATGACAAAATCTTAATGGGCCGATTTTTCAATGTCCGTCGGTAAATTGTCAATGAGGTAAATTGTTGTTTCGGAGTAGTTAAGTAGCCAAAAATCATGTTTGCTTTCATATTACTGACAAATTTTTAACTTGAGCTATTCCATGAAACATTTTTGTTGTTCAAATCAATCAAGTCAAATGACTGTTCTTACACAAAGACTCTTAAATTTATGAAAAATTAATATTATTAGTAACTAAAACAAAGTGTATATCTTTTTGTAGATGGTAATAAAGAGAAACAATAAATAAAATAGCTATTTTAATGAAAAAAAAGCATTCAAAAATATTTTGTTGTGATGGTATTTTTTATGATATTTCGTTAAATTGAAATGGGTAGTTTTGGTATTTATTGTTGGCCCAAAAAGTATTTTTTACCGTTATCGGTGCGGACGCGCTGCCGCTACGACGCCGCCGACGACCAAGCCATCGGCGTAAACCTCTGGTTCAAATTTCCATTGATGCTATCGCAATAATATCGACAAAATATTGAAGGTACTCTAAATATTAAGTTTTTGTTCACTTACGTGGTTTGGATTACGTACTGGTTCGTTTGGTGGGACCAGCTGCAAAAAAAGCGGAAACCCTGGCGGGCACACTTAAAACCGGTCACGTCGGAAATCGTTACGTTGATTGTTCACTTACGTCGTAAATTTTCACGTTTTTGTTCACCTACGTTGTTTGCAGTGCTGCCAACTTTTGACCAGCAAAAAAAGCTGTTTTTGACTGGAAGAATGAGAAAAAAAGCCAAAATAATGATCAAAAAATCCAAAAAAAAAAAACAATAGATTTGATCAAAAATGCGAAACAATCTTAAAAAAAAAATAACACTACTTTTTTTTTTTTTTTTAATTACCATTATCTTATCAATATTTTCTTGATCTTCATTTGCGTATGACATATTTGTGCCTATATTGTAGGCACTTCATAGTCGACGCAGCATTTTCCGATACTTCGCAAACCGTATCTGTATATTAAAAAAATAATGAACACTACTATATCATTTGTTTAAAATTAACACTTTACCCTATGCATAGAATGGTGTTAGTCGTGCTGAGGTCAATCGAATTCCTTAATTTGAATTTTATTAAGTTAACCTGGCTAAAAGCTCTTTCTATTTCCGCGTTTGACCAGGGCAAACACAACATTTGGATGGCCACAGTTGCCAACTTAAAAAATCTGCGGTTACCACCAGAATCTTTAAAGTTAAGCACCTCAAACCAAAATTTGTTTGTGTCGCTGATGTTGTCTCACTTGACTTAATTGTTTGTAACTATCGTAAAGCTGCCACCTTTTCAAATTTTGTACTTAAGTGCTAACAACATAAAAAAAAAATCGGGAAAAAGCCAAGTGAATTTCTAAAAAAGCCAAAAGCCTTCAAAAAAAAAACAGTTTTGACTGGAAAAAAGCCAAATTGGAAGCCCTGGTTGTTTGATTACGTCCTGGTTCCTTTAGTGGGACCAGCTGGCGTAGAGGCGAAAATCCTCTCCTTTTCTGGCGAATAAGTGGATTAAATGGAAATACTAGAACAGTACAAAAACAAAAACAAAAATAAATTCGTCGCGAGCGGTTGTGTCGGTAAAAGGAGCGCGTCTCGGCGAATGACGCAGACCAGAAGATTCTGCACTTTCTGCACTCGGAGATTACCGTTGCTTTCACAAACAACAATAGCAAATACGTTGAGCAGCAGTCGCAGCAACAATACAACAATAGCAGCCGCAGCAACAACGGGAGCCACAGCAACAACAATAGAGAGGGGAAAAGGCGTCGTATAAAGGTCGCAATTAGACTCTGAATTCCGAATAGTTTATAATAAACGGTGAGTAAATTGACGCATAAAGAGATATTAAGCGGTCTCACAAAGGGCTCTTACTTACATACATGCATTACATACATTACATAATGCAGCAGCTGACTTTTATGTGCGAATTGTTGCTGTTTTGTTGGTGGCGGTGGTCCCCGCCTCTATTTCTATTTCCATCTCTGTCTGAGTCTCCTCTTGCTTTGTTTATAAACATTCAGGGAAAAGTGCCGCTGCAGCAGAAGCAGGAATAGCAAAACTGTTTTTATCACCACAAAAGTACAAGGTTATCACAGCAGCAACAACAGCCCCACAGCCACCCCCAGTTGCTCATTTGTTTTTGTACACACGCCATCGCCATCATTTGCCGACATAAAAAAAAAATAATAATAAAATGCCGTGCTGAAAACATCAACAAAAGTATTGATACACTGTCCCTATACCCTTCAATTTTAATGATTAATACTGATTCAATTTTCAGATATGTAGGAAAAAAACACTAGAATTTAATTATTATATTATTTTGTAATACCAGCTTATTTGAAAATTTACGATTATTAATTTGTTACTAACAGTTTTGGTTTGATTCATATTTCATTCATAAGTGACTTTAGCAGGATGAATTTTGTATACCCTTGAAGTTAAGACTATAGTGTCCTTTAAATATTTTATGTTTCATACAGAAAGGACAAAAAATCAGATGGATTTTATGTTGTACCAGGATTAATGGTGTTAATTGTAAAATAAAGACTATTTAAGTCGGAACCAAAGTACTCAAAAAGTTCATATTTCAATAGCATAAATTGATTTGGAACTAGTGGAAAATAATTTCTAGTAATTCTATTTAAAACGGTGCACGTGAGCGGATCCAACATGCCGGAGCCCCAGCATACTATTTTTAATAATAATCAATATAAAAACAATTATATCAATTAAGGCACGTTCGTGCTTAACACAGCTAAGGGGTATACCCTGTTCGGATTTGGTTTTAGTTATTGCTAAGAGCTTTGGGTATATTTTAGTGCCAAAAAGACCCCTTTGATGGGAATAGGTTTAAATCCACCTATTCAATAAATCATCGTAATCGAAGGGTCAAACAATTTTATTATAACTTATTTGTATTTAAAGATTTTAGACTTTTATATAAAGCATTAAAGAACTTCAAATTAAATAATATTACCTGACTAAATACAGAGCTTAAAAACCTTACACATTGACAAACCCTAATTTTTGTTAAAATCGTCCTTGATTTGAGTCCTGATTTTGAGTCCTCGAATTCATTCCGTGAACCACCCAGCCAGCAATCCTGCAGCAGCTGTTGTTGCCTCTGCTCCCATTTCTCTTGCGTGGGCGCTGTATGGTTGGTGTTTTCTGCGCTGCTGTTATTGAATTTTCTGCTCTCCTCGGCTCTCCCTCGTCTGTCCGCATCCTTTGTTTGCCGGACTCCGATTAGGGGCGGATGGGGGGCGGTGGGTGCAGCCGTGACCGTGACTGACTACCCAGTTACCCCCAAAACACCTACAACATAGTGGACGAGATGTTATTGTTATTGCATACTTTCCCAACTTTCCCAACCGCAGCACTGTGGCTTGCCATACTTGAATATATAAGCTTTAAAATAGTTTTTAGAGCGAAATAATTAGTTGAAAAAATATGTTTTGGTAAATTGGAGTATGGCTTAAAAGCTTCTTGACAATTGCGATACATTTTCAATTAACATAAAGTAAACTTTGGGCAGCTTTGCTATGCCAAGAATATCTTTCCTATATTTAATATTCTAAAAAAAAAAAAACATTTTTAAAGTAAAAATCACTGAAAAAGTGACGATATGAGAAAATGTTTTTATTTCAAATTAAATTCCACCCACAATGGGGAAGCGTCCCTAACTCTGCGGTTGCTGCCTGAATTTCGAACGTGCCAAGTCCTTGGCTGAAAGATGAAGACGTATTAGAGAGGGCGCTTGAGGTGGTCTTGCTGCGGTGGCTTTGTTGCTACTGCCTTGGTTATTTTATTTTATATACATGTATTTTTTTCTTTTTAATTTTAATTGCTTTGAGGAACAGTAGAAGCCCCTGGTTGCTTAAAAAACCAAAGCCTTCGCCGACGCTGTTGCTGTCGGTTTGCCGAAAATTCCCCAAGCAGCGCCCAACGAGTTGGGAAATGTAAAGCGAAAGCGAAACCGAAGGCAATAAATTCAGAAATGCAAATAAAATGCGAGAGTTGTTGTTCCTCCTGTCCTGTTCCCTGTTCCCTCATGTATTTGATTCTATTTTTTACCCCGGCCAGTTGACAGGGGGCGTGTGCGTGGGCATCCCTGCTGCCAGCTAGGCAACACAACACAATGACCTGGCTGTAAATCCCGACCTTGGCTTTGCATAGCGACCTTTGTGCGGCTCAGTCCTTTTTCCCCCATGGCCACGAATATCCCCGCCACACCCCGTTAACCCAGCGTCAGTGTCGCCTCCGTGTCTGGGGGCCAAGTCGGATTCACTCTCCAGCCAGCTGTTTGGACTTTCGCAAGGAGGCACGGTCCTGGGATAATTATGACAAATTAATACTTGTGAATAAGATGGTGAATCACTGTGCCATGGCAACGAAATTGGCAAAAGAATCGCGGCAACTTAGAACCAACTATCTATTTATCTGTTTACAGCAGCTGTTGGAAATGGCGAGTAAATAAATGTGGCTGATTGTTAAGCCATTATCCCATTATAATGCAGTACAGCATCGTGCTGGCAATGAAATTATATTAATTATTCATCTAATTGCTAAGAAAAATATAGCCCTTTCTATTCACTAATTACAATAAACCTCTTCTCTGTAAAAATGTCCCAACAACTGATATAATTTCCAAAAGAGAAATTAATTTCCGACAGAAGAATATCATAGATTATCATTGAGTTAATTTCCTTTCGATGAACAACTGATAGAGTTGGAAATCAAAAAGCCAAAGTTAAAAATAAACCCGATTAGCATTTAGCTGTTGAAAACACTCAATAACAATCATATCACACAGTGTGTGTGTTTTCCAACAAAACGTGATTTATATTTGAAGCCGTCAATTGAAACTAACAAATGATTAAAAAATATATTTTTTTATTACTCAAAATAGTGATAAAGGTGGGACTTGAAAACAAATTTTAATTCTTAAACTATAGCGATTAGCATACTGCTAAAATAGAAACAAAACTAAAAACACTCGAAAACAAGGCAATTTAAAGAGCCTGCAAAAGGCGTATCAAACACTTTGCGTGTAGTCCGTCCAGCAACTCGGGCCAAGGAAAGATCACTCGTCTATGCTTTTGATTGGGACCGGCGGACAGATATGGAGAGTGCGTATATTTGCCCACAGAAAATTATGTATACGCAGCGTTTCCTCATTGAGCGGTCGGACGCTGGGCTGCTGACGCAAAATAAATGAAACGATTTTAAAATAAAAGCAACTCATCTTTTCCACCATCGCCATCGATGCGGCCGTTGTCGCTTCTGCGTTGTCCATTCTATGCTATTTCTGTTTTGTTTTCTAGCTTCTTTGCCTTATTGTTGCCTTTTCCCCGGGCCTGCCTGCCTGCCAATTGATGAATTTAGTACAGACCGCTTTCGTCAATTGGCTTGGTTTGGCTGGAGCTCGCGCTGCACTTGCACTGACGTCACGTCGGCCAGGAGGCCGAGTGCCCCTAACTCACTTAACACATCGGCGCGGCCTGATTGGCATCGGCGTGGCGACGGTTCCACTATACGAGTATATCGACTAAATATATTCAATTCGGACCTGCGGAGCATGCAGGGGCTGTAAAATGTCTCAATTACCGATAATAGGCGCTGCCAAATGTTATCTTTGCCGGGCCTGGATGCGACCACTTGGTGCGTCAGTGGGGAACCAAACCTCGGCGGTGATAAGGAGCGCTCAGCGGGGACTACCGTGACCATGATTTACGATAGCCAGCGAGTTCGAACCGGTTGAGCCTGCCCCTTGAGAAACTGCCATTAGCACTAGTTTACAAAGTCAAGTTTCTTACAGAGTTACCTTTTCGAAAATGAAAGTACAAAGTGTAATGTGTTTATACCATTCATATCTGTCTATCTGTCAGTCTGTCTGTCTTCCGCTTGAGCACCTGCCTCTGGGGTTCTTGGAGAGCTAAAGCTACCCCCTTTAATTTCTGCACATTTCACATTTACTTTGGCCTCCAAAAATATAAGGAAAAATATATTTTTTAGATCAAGCCTGCTAAGCTGACATTGTGCAACTATGGAAGTTATTTAATAATTAGGAAACGTAGTTTTTGATAGCTAGAAAATAATATGAAATATACAGAAACTCTTGAGAGCAATATAAAGTTAAATCTGCAATTTACAGTTAAAAGTAAACCATACGAACACTAAACTAAAGTTGTTCCAGGCATTGCATTTGAAATTCTCAAGTACGAATTCAGAGAATATGAGGTTGAGGTTGCACCAGGCAGAAAAATGAGTACTTCTTGGCTGGAAACTGAAATATATGCATTTTAAAAATCTAGACCTCATTAAAAAGTAATAGTTACATTTGTGATATTTAATAATTTCCCTAATAAATTCTTTAAAGATATTTGAACTCAGTAACAAGTATCTTTAAATCGATAAAACCTACTATTTCTTGTTTAAATTTATTATTTTGCACACTCTACCTTAACAATTCGTATGTTCTTAATTAGTGATACTTTTAAGAAGATTAACTATTTAAAGTTTAAAGCTAATATGAAAGATCTTTTGGGCTTGCTGCTGTTATTTAAAATAGGTTCCTATTTTTATAATACATAAAGAAAATAGACTTAAATTTTCCAATTCCACATAATTTAAGTGGAATTAAAGGAAGAAAAGTACCTACACTCCCATAAAGCCAACGAAAACAATGTTAACTAGTTTGGTCCCCCCTGCAAAGGGCAAACGCTTAGTGACTTTCGGCAACATATGTCGGCGACGGGCTGCTCTTAATATAAATCGCTTTTGCATAGCCAAGTTGGCCAAAACTATTTTGGTGTCAAAGCGCTGACAAGACGGGCTCCCACACAGATACAGATGTACAGATGTACACAGTTGCGAGTGACAGGCGACAACAAAGGGGCTGGGTCTGAGTGAAAGGAAAAACTCCTCGGAAAATCGCCCAAGGACTTTGAGTGATAACAATCCAATTTGTGAAAGTTGCAGTGGGGCCTGTGGGGGTGCGATGGCTGAACCTTGACAAGTCGGGGGTCGCATCGAAATTTTACAATTTCCAGGCGAAGGCCAGTCCGAAATGGCTGCCCCAAAAATTTGGTAGGCAGAAATAATTTCTCATATTCACTTGCTGCTAAAATTCTGTTTAGCCAAAACCTATTTGTGGTGTGTGCCCAGCGGTGTGTGATTGATTTAATTAACAGTTCATGCCTGGAAGTGTCGGGTAATTACGAAAACCTGACATTGTCATGCAATGCCAAAGGTAAATTCAGCCAGCTCAGTAAATTCCCCTGGGCTCACCGCATCTCTACGTAGAGTAGTAAAGAGTATGGGGGCGGGTGTGTGGGATGCTGGTACTGCGAGGTGGGATGCTAATACCCAACCAGAGGTCGCCATATCAACAGTTTCAACTATGGCTGATATAGCCGTGCCTTGTGACTGGTTAGGAGCTGGTAGGGGGTGGTCAGTGAATAACGGGATTACGTTTAATGAGCCCACAAAACAAACCCACACAGCAGTTCGCTCAGAGTTCCCTATTGAATTAGCGAGAGAGCAATCTGTACTTACAGAGGCGCCCGGAGCCAAGCGCAACAAAAAGGCAAATTAAGGTTTATTTCGAACGGAAAAAACCGGGGAACTTTTAGCATAATTAATCCCTCTATTGAGTTATGTTGCCGGTTTTGGGAAGGTGGGAATCTCCAGTTTATATTTAACTACTTGGCATTACAACTTATAACTACTTGATTTACTTATTATAATTTCAAGCGAGTTTTAAGCATTAGATCGTTGGGCTTAAGATTCACACCATTTCGGTAATTCATAGTCCAAAGCTAAGCCACTTTGCATTTGAAAAACCCGCAAATCAGTGTCATTTGTTCAATCAAGCGTTGCTCCCCCGCACTAGCCCAACTCCACCTTTGGCCTGTGACCTTTGCCAGTAATTATATCTAGCCACAGCAGCAGGCGTGCTGAAAGCGGATTCGCCTCTTAATCCGAAGCTCAATTACAGAGGGCTGTGAGCGTGTACAGGATTCTTTCAGGTGCAGCCAGAAGATAGGTTTACTTAAATTTCTGGTGTGTGTGTGCTGTGCGTGTTATATTTCCCAGAAATTACTGAGCCTGCACTTGGAACACAATGAGCGATAAGCTAGATCCGAGCAAGGGAAAGTTCCAAACTAATTTGGAATCAATTTATTTCGCTCCCAGAGCTTCCTAGAACTGAGCAAAGGCTAAAGTTTCCCGCATGCACACCCACACACCATGACTTGGCATTCCCACACAACGTCCAATTTCAGGAAACCCGGGACCTCTTGACCTTTTGTCGCTGCCTTAAAGGGAATCCGGTTGCAGCGACGTGTGACATGTGGCTAGCGAAGTGACGCCACTTGCAGGCTTGCAGGTTTGCGCCACTCAAATAAGTATGAGGGTAGCCAGCATCCACAGCAACCGCAAGGCTTTGGAATAACAAAACCTCGCGACAAACAGGCCTCGAGCGTTTTAATTAAATTCCCAGCAGCGGCAATACATCAATCGCAAATATCCCAGTTGAGGAAAAGTTGGGAAACTGCAGCGGAAAATCAAATTAATCTCTCCCCTCGTGCTATTTGCATATTCGCATTGCAACTGCAGCTGTAATGGAACCTGGATTTGCCTTTTGTCACGAAATCGAGACGATAATGTAAATAAGGCCACAAAAACTGATTAACTCGTGGCTCACATTTGTATTCACACTCACATGCGAGATCAATTTTATGCGGGGTGTTCGTATTTGAATTCAATTACAGTTTGTCAGTCAAAGGGAGGACTAAGGGGATTTTCTGGGAAGGACTGATATCAAATGAATTCTTCCATGATTTCCAGGAATATTAAGAATTAAGTAGATTCCCAAAGGCCAAGGTTTATGAAAACAACTTTTTTATTTACTTTTCTTGTTTACACTTTCCTAAACATGGTCGAAGCATACTTACTTGTAGTATGACAATTGCCGCTCATTATATCATGTTGGGTAGTTGCAGTTCATTAGGGAACTTTTGTATTATTAAAGAATAATATTTATCAAATAAAATGTGTACACTTCTTATACACTTAAGTTAATTAATCTTAATTCTCTTTGCTTTTATAGTGCAGAATGTTAAATTTATTACATTTTGTTCCACTTCCAAATAGGAACTTAAAGAAGATGCCTTCGAGGTGGCACACATGCAGGCCACTTATGGCCAAGTCTGCAAAGTCTCTCAAGGCGGAATGAGGAGCAGGGTGGATGGCTGAATGAATGGATATATGGATGGCTAGATGGTTGGGTGCTTCGCTGGGAGGAAGGCGGGATTCCCAGGGCGGGCGACGACCACTTGATATAATGATGACAGCAATTATGAATGAGTGAAGGTCGCTGGCTAACGACCGGCAGGCAATTCATCATCGTGTCGAAGCCACGGCAGTACCACCGCCCTCAATTTTAGGGGGCGGGCCCAAGAGAGCTACTTTTGTCTAGTTTTAAAGTGCGCTCGACCAGTTTTCTTAGGCTTTTTCCCACCGCATGGTTTGCGGATTGCGTGCAGGTTCAATGACGTCACATTTTGCGATTTGCATGCCAGCAGCTCGTTTATGCTGACTTGCAGTTGCCCGCGTCCTCGTGCTCCCCAGATAGGGATCAAGACCCTCGGCAAACAAAGTGCAAACGTCATGAACGAGTTCCCCTTCGATATTTTCCCTCCATTTTCCGCCCCCTTTCCCTCCACACAGACAGCACAAAAGTGTAACAATTGTGTGGGTGTGTCGCTCCTGCGAGGAAATCAATCATCCGGAAATAGATCAACTCGTCGTTGGGTTCTTTTTTGGCCTTTGTTTTTATTGTTAGCCACGCTCTTGGCTGCGTTGAGGTGAAAATCAACACAAAGAATATAACAAGAACCCTGGAAATAAAATGGAAAGTGAAATATCCTTTGGAGGAGAGGGGGCGGCGCCCAAGTCGCGTCTGGCACGCTTTAAAACCCAGCACTTGGCCTTGTCAAACCTTTCAAGTGCTTATTCATTTTTCGGAGTACATAAGTTGTGGGTGTGTGTGTTTAAGATGGTTTATCACAAGCAAGGACGTTCCAATTTAATTAAATTAAGAAGCAATTCACTTTGAGCCCGATTTGCGTGATTAAAGTTGATACAAATCTGAAAGAAAACTTTTCATAACTTCGGGGAAGATTATAAAAAGTTATACCTACAATTAGACTAATTGCAAACTAAGAAAGATTTTATTTCATGGAATTTTAATTATGACTAAGTATGATTTTATTTTATAAACTGTTCTCATTCGGTCATTCTGTTGCTCGTCGACTTGATTGTACTATGCTCTCGATGTCTTTACTCGTTGTTCTTCTTACTCGTCCTAATGGTTAATGTCTATGGTAATGTTATTTGCAATATTGGCATCTTGGGGAAAAAACACTCCATAGGTATCATATAATGTACGACTGGAATATCAGTAACTTTTGATTAGTGTGTCACTCAATATAGTAAATTTGAAGCCTTGGATCAGTGTGTCTCTCAATAATGGACGCATGTAAATAAAGGGACTTGTGTTTTATTAAACTCAAATGTATTATTTGAGTTTAATAAAATACAAGTCCCTTTATTTCCATGCGTCCAATATTCGGTCCACCACCACCGGTTCGTGACGGCTGGACTTCCAGGGACTTGGAGGACACAGTAGTGTGTCCTTAAAGCAGTGTATAGGCCAGTATGGCTACTAACTAGTGATACTACAATTATATATCTTCATTCCGATCGTGTTTTTTGTAACGTAAGTAGTATATCGTATAGCCATCGGCTGGGGGTGCTCCGGCATCCGCAAAGAGGTGACCATCCCTGATCTTCGGTTGCTCTCGTCGTCCTTACTCGGTTTTCTGCTTATTAGTAATATGTTATTACAGACCCCAATAATTTAACATAACCCAATTCTTAGCTTTACATTTACGTTCTTAAATAATAACGTAAAGCCCTGAAAAATTACAAAAAAAACAAATATGTAACATCCTAGCCCAAAGTCTAATTAAAATCAATAAAAAAAAAGTTTATCCAAACTTTGGCCCTAATGTATGCACATAATTTTTATTAATGAATTCTAGGCAAACATTCTCACATCTTCATGCGCCATTTCCAAACCAAAACCCGTAAAAACTTTTGCAAATCTCTCGCCAAAAACCTAGGCCAATTTTGTCTGCCCAAAGGCGACGCAAATAACCATTTGCATTTAGCCATTAGAAAGGGGAAGGAGCTCACTTGCCTGGGGGTAAACGGCATATAATTAACTCACTGCATATTGCTGATTCATGGGCGGCAATAAACGTCTAAGAGAAATGCTATTTTTATAGCATACTAATGGGGGGCGCCCCAACCGTCGGCGCAATTATTATTAAAATAAAACCCACGGCGGCGACGGGTTCCCGGGAATGGGTTGCCGTGTCGGTCACAGGTGCGAAAGCCGACACACGTCACTGTTCCTGCTCTAATGACGCCAGCAACGTGGCGCCAGTAGTGCCTCACCAATTCATTCATTCACAAAAAATTCGCCACTATTAATCAGCCGTCTGGCTCTGTCCCTTCACTTCCTTGGGGCCTAACAATAAAATCAAGAGCAGTTGTGAATCAACAGTGCGTCACCATCGGGTCGGATTCTTCCCTTTCTCCTCGTAGACCTATTGATTAGCTTCACGTGTCGATACTTAAGTCCCCGACTCCTGGAGACCCACTTCCCTGTCCATTCTCACTCCTTTCCTGTCCCGCACTTCAGACACGTCTGTAGTTTTGTCGAAGGACTCTCTCTGTGCAAGGAGCAAGCCGTTTTTATTGTCCTAGCGTGGCGCTCGAAAATTTGCTATAAACGTGTTACGTAAACAACCGACACTGTTTACCCACAACACCCTCGGGCCTTGTGCACTTGCCGGGGTTAGTCGGGGCAAAGTGTGGAAGGGAATTAATTTGCAAGCGCTGTTTACCAATTTTCTTTATTTTTTGAGAAATATTCGGAGCTGAGGGCTGGCCAACTGACAGTTCTAATTTTGGAAAATGTCACGGACTTGTTGAGTCCAATTACTGTAAAACTCGGGCTTTTCATTCTTTAATTATATACCGTATGGTAATATTCTTTTTTTTATTTATTACTAAAAATAACCCGTTTAGCAGGAGTTGAGTTGGCACAGGAGTATCCGACCTTTAAAGCGTGCTAATTGTATTAATTAATCAGAAAATACCCTTTTAATTAGTCGGGCTTTTTAATTAAACTTGAAATGCTTAGCAGGTCAGTTTTGAACAATTTTATGGGAAATTTAAACTGAATTTTGTATTAACGAAGGCTGTGACGACATTTTAAAGTATATTTATAAAGATAAAGAGATGTCCCATTGACCTAAAGCATTTTTAATAGTTTTTAAATAATCAGAAGGTCAAGTTATAGTAATTAAAACTAAAATTTCGATTTAAAAGCTTTATATTAAACGCGGAAAACTTAAAAAAATAATAAATAAATCCCTATTTTATTTTTTAGCCAACCATGTCTGACACCGCCAAGTCCAACAACAATGCGTCCGCCGCTCCCCCCGATCCGGACGCTTCCCCCGCCGATGCAGGATCTGGCGAGGCCAGCGATGCCGCTTCACCAGCAACTCCACGCGGCGGCGGCAATCACAACAACAACAACAGCGGCAGCACCAACACCAAGAGCCACAAACTGAAGTCAACACAGAATAGCAGCGGCGGCGGGAGCATAGACAAACTGTCGCCGGACCAGGACATCTTCATCAATGCCGCCGACGGCCTGCCCAGCCAGCATCCGTCGCTGCCGCTGGAAACAACCGTGGACAGCGACACGGAGCCAGAGGTGGACGCCGACTCGTTCGACGACCTGCCCACCTCGATAATCGTGACCAACATCCATTCGGAGGTCTTCGCCAATCCAGAGCTAAAGCACGCAATGGAGGAGCTCTTCCGCACATTCAGCGAATCGGCCACGTTCCAGTGGCTAAGGAGCTTCCGGCGCCTGCGGGTCAACTACGACAACGCGATCGCGGCGGCCAATGCGCGGATCAAGTTGCACCAGTACGAGTTCAATAAGAGGACGGTGATCACCTGCTACTTCGCCCAGCCGGTGACACCGGTGAGCAACAAGAACCTGCAGCCGCCGGCGCCGGTCAAACAGTTCCTCATCTCGCCGCCCGCCTCGCCGCCAGCCGGCTGGGAGCCGCGCGAGGAGGGTGAGCCGCTGGTCAATCACGATCTGCTGGCCGCCCTGGCCAGCCTCACGCCCGGCGAGTCGCATGAGTTGCATCCACAGAGCGAGGACCAGCCGGCGATCATTGTGCACACGGCAATGCTGCCCGAAGGAGCTGGCGGGCCAGGGCTTGTTCCGGCCAAGGCGCCGATTGTCCAGACCAAGTGTCCGGAGCGGGCATAATCGGGGACGTGGAGATCTGACGAAGCAGCTTGATGGAAGCTGAATATCGAAACCTGAGTTGTACATCCAAACGAAGGGGGACATAAAGGGGTTGGGACTTGCGACCGTTCCGTTCCGTTCCTGTTCGGCGGTTTGATTGAGTATTTTTTGTAAATATTTTCCGATTCAATTGTGATTAATTTACACATACATTGATACATAAATTTAGCTACGTTCGCGAATGTTTGTATTATTAGGCACTCGAACTCCTTTCCCTGACCCTCCAAGTGTAGCATTTATCCCCGAATTGGCTTCTGAGTTCATGAGTTCGTGAGTTAGTTGATCTTGGCAACCGCATCTAGATGTGTTTTATCTCTCGATATTGAGTGTGTCTATGTGTAAAGAATATCGCCTGGGAATCTACCTGCTACTACTACCGACATGCATATGTATATCTCTATATCTCCGTGTACCTTCGATGGGAAATCGCTGCCAGAGAGAGGCGCTATCGATCCGAAATCCCTCATATAAAGCTACTCTATATCTTCTCTATGTACATGTTAATGTAATTATAAGCCAGCGAAAGTGGTGTACGCGATATCGCATCAGATGTCGCAATGCATACAGACATACGTATATAAATGTATAATGCCTACGTGTAGTTAAAATTTAAATTGATAAATATATTCAAATTCGAAATGAATGTTCTCAAATGTACCAAAAACAAAAGAAAATATGAAAAAAAAAAAAAACGAAATACCAAACAAGTGAAACAAAAACCGAAACAAACTACTCTTTCAATCTAACTTTAATTGTCGAATGGAATGGGGTGGCTGGATTTGGCATTGGAAATCCAGGTGATTCGATAGTGCAATTGAGTGGAAATTACTGAAAAAAAGTTACCAAGGCCAGCGCAATTTGAAGCTGAATAAAGGAGGTGTGAGGAGCTCGACTTTAATTGAGCGAAAGTTGGCAAAAACATTACACATTTTCTCGTGGAGCATTGTGCCAGAGAAGAGAGTAGCTGTTATAAGATAATCCCTATTAAACCAAAGTTTTCAGGGCTGTAATCATATTGTACTTATGTTTACTCAAATTGCAACACTCGATATTGGATGGATGAGAAAACAAGTAAGAAAGCTATAGTGGAGATTATGATAATCTTGAATAAAACAGGGCGGCTATCTGAATAAATCCTTGCAGATAGTATTCTATCTATTCCCAGTAGTATAAAAGTTGGAACGGGCCAGTTTAGACGACATTTCTGAGGCAAATTAGCCGATTTTCGTGGTTTTTAAGGACATCCAATTAAAAATCAAAATAATATATAATAATTTTATTTAAATATAGAAATATACTTTAAATTTTATTCAAATCGGACCACTATTTCTTATAGCTGCAATCGGCACAAACTTTTTAAAAAATATCAGATTAAACCTTTAATTTAATGTAAGAATCGCGAGAGAGTCGCCGGCGAATCGCGGGAGAGTCGCGGAAAAGTCGCGGGCGATTCGCGGAAGAGTCGCCAGCGAATCCCGGAAGAGTCGCCCGAGAATCGCGGAAGAGTCGCCGGCGAATCGAGGAAGAGTCGCCCGGGAATCGGGGAAGAGTCGTCGGCGAATCGCCGAAGAGTCGCCCGAGAATCGCGGAAGAGTCGCCCGAGAATCACGGAAGAGTCGTCCGGGAGAATCGCGGAAGAGTCCCCCAGAATCGCGGAAGAGTCGCCCAGAATCGCGGAAGAATGTCGCCTGAGAATCGCGGGAGAGTCGCCCAGAATCGCGGAAGAGTCGCCCGACAATCGCGGAAGAGTCGCCCGACAATCGCGGAAGAGTCGTCCGGGAGAATCGCGGAAGAGTCCCCCAGAATCGCGGAAGAGTCCCCCAGAATCGCGGAAGAGTCGCCGGAGAATCGCGGGAAAAACGCCTGAGAATCGCGGAAGAGTCGCCCGAGAATCGCGGAAGAGTCGCCGGCGAATCGAGGAAGAGCCGCCCGGGAATCGGGGAAGAGTCGCCGGCGAATCGCGGGAGAGTCGCCTGAGAATCGCGGAAGAGTCGCCCGGGAGAATCGCGGGAGAGTCCCCCAGAATCGCGGAAGAGTCGCCCGACAATCGCGGAAGAGTCCCCCAGAATCGCGGAAGAGTCGCCCGAGAATCGCGGAAGAGTCGCCGGCGAATCGCCGAAGAATCGCCCGAGAATCGCGGAAGAGTCGCCCGAGAATCGCGGGAGAGTCGTCCGAGAATCGCGGAAGAGTCCCCAGGATTCGCGGAAGAGTCGCCCGACAATCGCGGAAGAGTCGCCCGACAATCGCGGAAGAGTCGTCCGGGAGAATCGCGGAAGAGTCCCCCAGAATCGCGGAAGAGTCGCCCAGAATCGCGTAAGAGTCGCCCGACAATCGCGGAAGAGTCGCCCGAGAATCGCGGAAGAGTCGCCGGAGAATCGCGGGAGAGTCGTCCGAGAATCGCGGGAGAATCGCGGAAGAGTCCCCAGGATTCGCGGAAGAGTCGCCCGACAATCGCGGAAGAGTCGCCCGACAATCGCGGAAGAGTCATCCGGGAGAATCGCGGAAGAGTCGCCCGAGAATCGCGGAAGAGTCGCCCGAGAATCGCGGAAGAGTCGCCGGCGAATCGCCGAAGAATCGCCCGAGAATCGCGGAAGAGTCGCCCGACAATCGCGGGTATGTCGCCTGAGAATCGCGGGAGAGTCGCCCGAGAATCGCGGGAGAGTCGCCGGCGAATCGGGGAAGAGTCGCCGGAGAATAGCGGAAGAGTCGGGGAAGCAAGTGAAAGCATCGTTTACGAGTACTTATGCCCAAAAGTAGGCCATGCTCTTGGGGCTAGTTGTTTTATTACAAATTTAGAATTTGGTGATTGGTCATTTCCTGATTCTAGAATTTGTAATAGCTGATTAGTGAATTGGTGATTGGTGAATTGATGACCAAAAATAATTTCACAGAGACTCACAGACCGGTAGGAACACCCTACACTGCAACTTTTTATTCACAAAATAGATGGAATGGATGATAGCAAATCTTAAAGCTTATACTAACTAGGCTGAAGAGGAGAAAGAGAATAATTCTTAACAACAAAAAACAGGGATATAACAAGGGGTTTGAACTGGATTTTTGGAACTTAAGACAATCAATCGTCTTTGGTTTTTGGCCTCACTTCCTCTCGATATTCTTGAGCGGCACCATCTGCTCGGGATCATCGGGATAGACACTGTTCTGGCGCTGCTTGCGACCGGCGCACTGACTGAACCAAGTGTCGCCCTTGCCAAAGTTCTCACCATCCTCGATGGACTCGGGCATGGGCTGGTTCATCGTCTCCGGCAAGAACATGACCCAGAATCCTGAGATCAGAGCCACCACCCCAAAGAGCACGGCGGGAATCTTCGGGTCGAACGAGTCCAGCAGCGAGATGAGCGGCGTGAGGGCTCCGGACAGACGGGCACACATGGAGCCCAGGCCCATGGCGGAGTTCCGGACGACGGTGGGGAACAGCTCCGCCGAGTAGTTGTAGATCACGGCAAAGGAGCCGGCGATGAGGAGCTTTCCCGCCATCACCACCGCCGTCGAAGTGGTGCTGCCCTGGGCGATAAAGGCGGCCACAATGCAGCACAGCCCGCCGCCCAGCATCAGGGTGGAGGTGATCGAGCGACGACCCAGGCGATCGAGAACGAACACAATGGTTATGTAGCTGGGGAACTCCACCAGGCCCATGATGAACAGAATCAGGTAGGGATTGCCGTACAGCTTGCCGGCACTCAGCGAGAGTCCGTAGTAGACGAGGGAGTTGGCGAACCAGCAGAGGCACACGTTCAGAGTCTTCATCCGGAGATTGGGCGTTCGGAACAGGTCGCTCAGTCCGGCACTGCTCTTCTCCTGCGCCGCCGCCTGCTGCTTGGCCTTCTGGACGTAGTACTCCTTGTCCACCGGTATGCCCGATCCATTGATCCTCAAGCCCTTTGCCACGATGTCCACTGCCTCGGCAGCACGGCCCTGCATCCACAGCCAGCGAGGAGATTCATCGAGCCACCACCAGTGGCCCAGGAACAGACAGCCGTGCAGGCCGTAGATCACCTGGAGCAACTGTCGGTCGTGGATAATGGCTCCCCAGCCGGCCACCAGCATGATGCCCCCGGCAAAGACAGCCTGGAAGGGATTAGGAATGATTATTCACTAACTAATTGCAGTTGAAGATATCTCGCCCCTCTCACCTGGAAGGTAATGCCGCAAACCGTCCGCTTACTGGGTCCCACCAGCTCCATGGTCAGCACGAATCCACAGATGTAGGCACCCGCCGATCCCACAATGCCCAGCAGGTAGCGTGCCACCATGAATGAGAAGTACTCCGGAATGAAGGCCACTCCCACGCCGATGATCAGTTGGAAGAGGGCCGACCAGCAGAACACGGTTTTGCGACCCACTTTATCGGCCAGTCCGCCGAGAGTGACGGCGCCGGTGAACACGCCCAGCATGAACACGGTCTGGACAATGGCCCCCATCCACCGCCGGTCGCACACAAAGTTCCAGTCGATGGTGCGTGAGGTTTTGTAGTACGTCGTGTCGTATACGTAACTTGTGCAGGCCACGGTGGCATTTGAGCCCGGTGAACTCGGATCGTACATGTGGCAGGAGTCCAGCTCACCGTTGGGCTTCAGCGGAATGGCAGCCAGTATGGCACTGGAGTTCCAAGGCGCCATGGACAAGCTGCTGTTGTCCACATTCTCGATGAAGCAACGGTGCTCCGGAACGGCAGCTACGGTGACCAGCGACAGCATGTGCATGCCAGCGGTCAGGCCGGAGAGCACCTGCAGGAAGAACTGCAGGAATTGGTACTTGCCAAATTCCCCTGGAAAAGGAAAGGAAAGAATTATTAATTCAATCTAGATTTCAGGTACTAAATTAGATTTAAACTCGATTTAATTTAGGAACTTCAGATTTGGAGCTTTTGGAATTGTTTATAAAGACTTTTGGGAAGCTCGCTTAATTGAATTTTCAGTGAATTGCATTATAGATATAGAGCAATAAAAGAACAGAGAGAAGAAGAGCTTTTGTCAATAAAATAATAATAAAAATATATATATATATATTTAAAAAAAATCATCATAATATAACCCACTTATTAAAGCTTCTGTCCTGTCTTTCCTTTCTAGTTTCCAAGCTTTACGCGAAAGAGATTTATCTGAAATCAATTATTCCCACTATTTTAGTATAGTTTTATCTTTACTGGCTTTATTCATAAAATATAATATATTTATTTAAATGATCAAATAGTAAGCAATTTTAAAAGCTCCTATGTTCCATCAATACCCCAAAAAGAACCCCACTTCAATGTACATATGTAGATGGCACATTTTATGGGGTGTCTTTCTGGCATTGTCGTCACTCGAAAGGCTATGCAATTAAATCAAGCGGAATTTATTCGATTCGATTTCAATTGAAAGGCACACAACTGCCCCTCAAATATTTGCCAACACTTTGGCTTTGGTTTAGTTTCAGAGACTTGGATGTCTTGGCGGAGAATGAGAATGCATTGAATCGATTATGACTTTGCCTGTACGATCGCGTTGAAAGAGGGCACCGGAGCACCGGAGGGGCTGTGTAAATTTCTAGCGGCTTGGTCGGTCAGTGTGTAGCCTAGATACACGCGGTTTTGACACATGAGCAGCGGTCCAATGTTCAATCAGCCATTTCAATTGATTTGTGGGTTACGTTTATTGATCATTTAGACGATGATGGGATGCTTTCGCCTTCAAACAGAAAGTTACGTTCACCCGAGAGTTACGTTACGTCGTGAGGAAATAGTCTGAGAATTTTTAAGTTTTCATAATTGAAATAATTGCCCAGAGAGTGTAAAATTATGTCATCGAAAGTGTAAAGCAGAGGAGGCATGTCTTAATTAATCTCAATTCCTCAAAGTTTGCCACAATCTTTAATTAAATTCAATTACACCCCCAATAGGCATAATCAGCGCGTAATTGCCGAGCACAAGTTTTGCAATCAATAGGAAGAAATCATGATGATAACACCACAAAACCCGGAATAGTAAGTTCTCATATCAACAAATCATAACGGATTATCAGCGACCACTAAAGGCTATATATTATATGTATCAGCACTATTGTTTTGGGGTCGAATTTATGGCATCTGGGCTTATTATGGTTGCCAAGTGCCTCTTGAATATGACATTTGTTTTGTCGGTTCATTCATTGTTTGCACTGGTTTGATGATGATATTATAAGCACAGCTTTAGTATACCTACTAAAATAATAATAGTAATATAGGAGAGGCTTTGGGCGTAGTACAGGTGATAAGTGATTCTGATAAGGCGATATCTTGTTGCAAATGCCGCCAAAAATCATTAAAAAATAGGGTTCTTGATAAGATTTTATTTAATTAAATAATAAACCGCTTAAAAATCCTTCAAGATAAACCAGATTTTAATATCCCTCGATAAAGTCCATAAATTCTTTTGTAAATGATACTATGTTTCGTATTTCAAATCACTTTACTTAATTTATAACAGCAAAAGCATTTGCTATTAGCGTATAAAAATCCAATGTAGTTTTTGTTGAGGTAGATCGGGGTTTTACTACTAGCTTAGTGGGTCTTCCTCAAACTTTAACAATATACATACAACCAACATTTTCACTTCCATCATATACAGAAATTTATACATTGAAGGCCGGTTCAGTCTTGTTCTGGGCACACATGTGGAAGTACTTTGAAAGTCATTGCAAGTTGCTGCTTATAGACTTATATATGGTAACCTTCTTTCGGCCAGAAAGTCATGAATTCAGCACTACAACACGCCTCCAAATTCGAAGTAATTAGAGCTACCTGCCCGCCAAAGAGGCCTTCAACAGAAGTAAATACACCTGAGAGAGCGACATGTGAACTTTGAGGGACTGACAGACTGCGGCAAAGGGGGGCTTTTCGAGTGGAGCTGAGCACCAAACCAGTTTGAGGTTTTTGCATTTCACAGACACAGATATGTGTTTGCAAATGAATGTATAAATAAATAATACGATTAATATGATTTAAAAAAAAAAGGCGCCTAATGCGTTTTTAACTCCCTCTCTTTCACTTTCCAGCCAGCACACTTTACGCTTTGTAGGCTGCTAAATAAAAAACCAGTTTCAAATCGTTTCCCGTGAAAAGTGTTTGCAAAAATTGTTGTTCTACAACTCGGGTGAAAGAAGATGTAGGAGAAGCTCGACGACAGGTTAGATGCAGACTTTTTAATTATGGAATTTTTTGTCAGTCTAATCTCTGACAGCTAAACGTTAAACAGTAGCCCAGAGATAATAGCTTAATGATAAATGCAAACATTAAGAAAGATTGTATAAGAATGGCTATAAATATTAGGTTTATATATGAGAGTTTGTGCTAACACGAGGTTTAATCCAAATAAATCCAGACTCACTGTAGCACACACAGATCTTTGATCGGTCAATATATTAGCGTGTCCCCGAATTCGTACTTGGGAATTTCAAGTGCACTCTTTTCCACTTTTTTCGACTTTTTCTCTGGCCCTATAGTCGAGTCTCGATTTATGTGCATGTAAAAAATATAGGTCGCAAAAAATAGTTTCGGCGAGTGAAGCTGTCCGCCCACTTGGCTTTCACTGCATTCCCACAATTGTTATTAACTGTTTTTACATAAAGTTATAAACACAACTTATTCTATGCCGTCTCCCACAAGCTAACAGCAGTGCATTATAAACCGCAGAGCTTTATTGCACCGTAAATTACGTGGAAGTGCCCCCAGGGATCCCAAGATCTTTATGAGTCTTGTGACAAAAGCAATCTGCAATCCCAGGTCCCTGGTCCCTCCCCTATTTCATCCATGTTTGCTCGCTTGTTAGCCACGCTCGTTTTAACGTCACTGTGCTAAAGTCGGCCAAGAAGGTTCAACAAGTGTCAGACAGTCGCCAGCTCAAAAAATAAAATAAAACTAAGCTGTTTCCCCACGCGTACACAGTGCAGCTTAATGGAATAGGTTTGGGATGTAAAATAAAGATAAGACTGAAAATACAAAGTTAAAATCTTGACCTTCATAAATTATTAAGTGATTATAGAAGTGTCTTAAACACACATACTATTTGCTATAAGATAATGGGCTTAAGAGGCAAGTCTACCAAAGAAAAGTGAAAATGCACAACATAAATTATTCCAAATATATAAATCCAATTTTCCTTGTCATCCTTGTATATATTTTGATAATCGAATACTAAAATGTAACCCAGTTTTAAACAGTAATTTATTTAATTTTCATAAAAGAGAATAAACGTTAAGTGTTAGCCACCTAATAACCTACTTAGCCATATGTCTTAGAATACCGACTTAAAGCCAAACAGATTCTAAATACATTCAATATTTCTGAGTCGTAGACTCTATCAAGCTGTCATAGATGTCTATCACTTGGCGCGGCCTTGGGGACTTATTAAATCGAAAAAAAACGTGCAATAACAAAAAGTAAAAATAGTTGCAATTAAAACTGTATTAGAGGCGGTGGCGGCTTCCTTTGAGTGCGTGACAGACAGGCGGAGATTAAGAAAAAATTTAATTAGGAAATTTGAATGCAGAACAGAACGGACGTTCGTCCCGCTGGCGGCTAAATCAAATATTCAAGCGTATTATCCATTATCCGCCCCACGGCAGCTGCGGGGGCCTGGGCCAAGTTTGTGCCACTGATAAGGCCTCTCAAAATGATAAGCGGAACCCGGGCGCCTTATCAGCGCGGGATGGAGACGCCTGGCAACGTAACGTAACAGCTGACCTCCCAAAAGTCTCAGGTTCACAGAGCCACTCACCCAGTTTGCCCATCAGGTCCTCCAGCACATAATCCACAGCCATGGTTTATTTGTTTATTCTTGACCGATATTCGAGGATGATAAATGGTAGAAGTTCTTGCGGAGCAGATTGTGCCTTCAACAAATTCTCATCTTCCGCAGAAGTGGAGTAAACACGGACAGAGCACTGATAGTTGCGAATCGCGAAGAGGTCGAGACGGAGACGGAGACGGAGACGGATCCGGGACAGACAACGTGCTCGAAAGGAAAAACCGCGGACGCAGCGCTCGATCAGCTCTCAACTCTTCCCGCCGCCGGCAGCATTTGAACTGGCAAAAAGCTAACTGCGAACTGTGCCGTTCGACGCTCGGCGAGAAATCGAATCGAATGGTGGTCCCATGGAGCTCTGGAACTCACACACACTCGCGTCCAAATGGCGATAAGGTCGCCGCTCCAAGCGCACATGTGGAGAGAGCTTCACTGAGGCTTGTGGATCGCGGGTTTGAGTGGGCCGGGCCACCTATGTTGATGGATAAAGAGCCAACTGTCTGTTGAGTACTCCACATTGGCTCCAGCTTAAGCCTAACATTAACAGTGAGCTTTCTTACGAATATTGTTAGTAAGAGTTCTTAGATCTTAGCAATATTTATAAATATTTTTAAACACATGATTTATGTAAGTTATTAACAACAGGAGTATCCTAATGGGTTACGACTCAGCATAATACTAATAACAAAAAAAATATCATACGTTTAATTACCTTTCTCAAAATTCAAATAAAATACCTAACCGCCTATTAATTTATAGACTTTATAGTTTTTAATAAGAAATTCATATATGTTATATATAGATTAAAATTATTATTATTATTATATTTTTAATGTTAACAGTAAATTTTTGTTAACTTTTTGAGTAAAGAATAAATGAATGTTATATGCGGCTTATTAGAAACTCCTTTTTAAATAACAAAATTTTAGTAGCTAAAAATATCCTATTGATTCTTTATATTACCTTTATCTTAAGGAAAATACATTCCCAGCTTTATTTTTATTTATATAACACTCTTATTTTATAATTTAATGATATCAATGAAAAAAGCATTGGTTACTTATCAAGTCATCAGGTCTTGAAATTTCTATTATCATATGTAACATAATACATTAGTAGACTTCGTTATTTCGATTTTATGCAAAACGAACCAATATAAATTCCATACAAATCTGAATACCAAGTAAGCTTCGAGCTTTCCCACACCTAACAGTAGCAAAATTAAAATAAATTAGTGAAATATTCTAGAATAATACCCAAGTGAATTGCTAAATTATGTGTGAACAAAACCCGTCACCCGATCCAATGTCCTTCCTGCACCTAGACATGCTGGCCGACCTTTTAATGCGCGATTTGCAGGAATTGGAGTCGGACTTCAACAACAAGGTTCAGTTTTGCAAAGAACAGGAGCAAATACTCTTGGAGAATGAGAAGAATGTTAGCTTCGATCGAGTATAATGTAACTTTTATGCTAATATCCCTTTCAATCAGCTCCATACAGTGGACCAGGTCGTGGGCTCACTCAAGCTCTGCATGCTCGGGCTGGAAATGGAGCTGAATCAGAACGAGACCAACCTGATAGATGCGGAGAAGGCTGTCTCGCGTCTAGAGCGGAATTGCCAAAGATCCGAACCTGGCCCAACGTCTCGAATTTATCCTCTGGCTCGGGCCACCTACGAGGACCTTCTCGAACAGCTCCTGGCCACCGAAAAGACGGCTGTTCAGTGCAACAACGTAAGGGCCGAGATCGAGGCCTTCCACCAGGAGGCTGTAGAGAAACTAACACCCAGGAATGTGGTATGAATTAAGAAACTATATCTTAAGAAGAAAACATTAAACCAATGCCACCACAGATTACCAAGATCATCAACTATCACTCAAGCACCCTGGAATCGATGGAGAAACACATAAATCAGCTGGAGTCCCAAGTAAAGCAAGTGCAGAGTGAGTATGAAAAGCTGAAGGAGGGTAATGAAGCCCAGAAATCCGCCGCCAAGTGCAGCATCAAACTCCGCCCGGGTGTTGAACCAATGGACATCGACATCTTTGAGATATAACTTTAGGCATGTAATCTCTGACAACTGGTAACACAATATCCAAATATTCTAAATGCATACAATGCTGCAAGTTCAACTTTGTGCTTAAGATTAGGTTTGGTCTTCTGACAGGAGTCTATCCTAGTTATTGGCATCGCGGAAGAAGAGCACATCGTCGGCAATGATGCTCGTGCTGGTCTTCTGATTGCCCTGCTGGTCGGTGATCTCTCCGTAGGTGATCTTTCCCTGCACCATGGTGCGCTGTCCCTTCTTCAGGTATTCCAGGACGGTGTCGCGCAGGTTGGGCTTGAACACCACCACGCGATGCCAGTCCGTCCGCTGAGCCCAGTCGCCATTCTCGTATCTGAAAAGGGATACAAAGTGAGTTAGTAATGTAGCTTATCTTGGATAATAAATAAATTAATTAGTTATAAACTTAATAATGACCACGACTGTGTTGCACTTTAATTTTTACCGCGACTGTGCGCCTTTAACACTTTGTTCTAAGGTCTATGACGCCGCTTGGCCAAGATCTGACCGTGATTGTGTTCTTGGAAAGTTTGTTATAAGCTCTATTACCAATCCTTTGACCGGGACTGTGTTGCCTTGGAAACTTTGATGATCGTGGCTCAATGGCTCCGCATGGCTATAGCTTTGACCGCGACTGTGTTGCTGCGGAGACTTTGTTCAGAATTCAATGACTATAGTTTTGACCGCGACTGTGTGGCCTCCTTGGAGATTTCGTTTCAAGATCAACTGCAAAAAACACATGCTGCGACGCACACACGCATACTCACTTATAATTGGTGTGTGTGGCGACGGAGAACGTGACCACCGGATGCTCCTGGGAGCCGCGCAGCTGGGGATCGGCCCCAACTCGCCCCAAAATGGTAACAGTGTTGACCGCTGCGTGGAATAAGGTAAGCATACAATAGTAAATGCAAAGTTTACAACAACGCACATCGAACTACGCACTTTTTTCAATTTTGGCGGGCGCCGCCGCCGTCGTGGTGGTTGCACTGCGTGCCGGCAAGTTTCGCAGGCCGCTTAACAGGGGAAGCAACTGAATTTCACAAAGATTCATTAACTTAGCTTTTTAAACAGATTAAAATACGATTATTTACCATTCGCTTGGAGTGTTGCATCATTATTTTAAAAACAGTTTTTCCGGCAGCAACAAATGTTCTTGATAAAACTTTCGAACAGCTGATTAGAGTGACCAAAAATGCTAAAAGGCGGTTTTTTTCCTCCATATGAACAAGACGTAGTCAAACTCCGTAAGGGAACAAAACGTAACGGCTTAAAACGTAAGTGATTTAGCTATTTTCTAGCCAGATTTGGCTAGCTGGCCGTGGCCTCGAGATCAGTACTCATCCTGCAGGAGATAAACCTGCGGGGGCATGTATGAGCTGGATATGCAGCATTTTCTCGGCGACCTCCCGAGGTCAGCCAGCATCTGGGAGGACAACGAGGTCCTTACGGCCCAGTCATTCCGGCTAGTCCTTCATTGGTTTAAAATTTGGAACCTTCTCCGGCCGCCAATCCATGCATGGAATATATTAAAATATATATTATTAAATCAAAGTTGATTTAACCGCGAAAGTATATAAAGTTATTTAAAGTTGTTTTAAAATACGTAATACGTAAAGTAAATATAATAAATTACCTAAGAATACAAAAATTTAATGTAAAATAATGTAATATAATATTATCGGAAATTTCGTGGCGACGAAAAATAGCGCCCCCTAGCGTGTAAAATTAAAAAGGTGTGTATTTTACACACAAATTTTTTATACATACCCGGTACAACAACCAGTAGGTGGAGGTGGAGACCAAGTTTCGTATTTCACACACTGTTTATTGAGATGGCGCCACTGAAAATTACGTTTCTAAAGTTTTTTAATTTTTATTAAAGTTTAATTTAAGTTTTCTAAATTACTGATAATTATTATTTCCCCTAAGTAAAGCGTATTTAGGTAGGTAGGATTAGTTAAAAATCAAACTTTAAAAATAAAATCTAGAGAGAGATGATGAAATCGCTCTTTATATTATATAAAATAATAAATTCAATAATTTCAATAATCTTATCTTTTTCAGAAATAAAGGCTATGAAATTACACTAATCGTTTTTTAATTAAACCAAAGCAATAGAAGATGGTTTCCTGTTTAATATGTAAAACCTTGTTTAAGATTAATACCTTGAACCTCCTTACCCAAGCTTAAAGAATTATTATTACTTCGACTAATAAACCATTTGACATACTTTATTAAATAGTTAAATTGATAGTAATACCAATGTAACAAACGAAACCTATAAGCAAAGAGATTGGGGAAACGAAAGGAAAACGGGCTGCAGAGAGTCGCAGCCGGCTAATGCATTGCACAGAGATTACAATTTTACAACCTCAAACAGGATGTGAGCCCGACGACTGGCACTCGCTTCGTAGTAAGCCGAAGTTGCCGGCCACGAGTACCCATCATCTCAGCTCTTTTTCGAAAATTTGTTACCGGCAGGCGGCATTGTTTTTAAGTTTGAACGGCCAAGTGTCCGTTAGACGGGGGCTAATAAAAAGCTGGACACCCGAAGAGGCGTACCCGAAACGGAGCGGAAGAACAGAATCACCCATTTTTATTATTCATTCATTGCTCTGGAGCCGATGCTGCAATAGCAACGCAACTGAAACTGCAGCAATAGCAACAGCAGCAGCAACAACAAGAGCATTCCCGCAACTCTCGACTTTGCATTGAAATTCAGTTCGGGCGATGACGACAGTCGGCCGCAGAGTCTGAGTCTCGGAACTGAATTGTTCGTCATCTGCATCGAGCGATTCTGGGTAGTCGATATGGCAGCCAGCTCAGCCAGTTCCGATTTATTACGATTTATCTAAGTATTGCCAGTGAAATTTGTTCGATTTCTAAGTGCAATTATAATTATAATATAATAATTAAAAGATTTGAACACGTACCCCCTTTATGTTATTTTAAATCAGAATCCATGTGTTATTTGTATCACTGTAAGATTGCTTTTTTCGATGTCCGGTTAAGATAAACCTTAACTATGAAGTTTTCCTAGTATCTCTTTAAATTTATTTATAAATTGTTTTGTTGATAATTTAATCTGTTTATATCTTCATTTAACTTTTAGCACTAATTTATTTCTGATAGATAATATTAATCCTAAAGTATCACTAACGTTTAAACTCTTGAAATATGAATATTTATCAAAAGTCATTGCTTTCAGAAATAATTAAAGAATATATTTAATTCTCTCATTTCTAAAGTTTGAGCTTTAATTGATACCTCATATATATATTTATTTATGAATATTAGCTCGGAGATCCCTCTTTAACCTTAAAAACCCACTCCTCCTACAAGATAACATCGCCCTCCATCACCTAATATTGTAATTTCAATGCTTCCTGAAAGCCCAGTCATTCTTCTTCAGAAAAACACCCCCAAAACCTTTCGGCCTTCCCCAAAAGATCTTCTTGCCAAGCAGCCAACCCATTCGCCCGTCCATCCATCCATCCGTATCTATATCTGCAGCCGTAGCCGTAGTGGAGCATTGTGATTCCGTCGATGAATCCAGTGCGCGTGTTGCTGCGACTCTATATAAATATACAAGTCGTATATATGTTGCTGGCCTGGCACAGTATCTGAAACCGAGTGTGTGTGTGTGCCCCTCGTATCTGTATCTGTATCTGTATCTGCTGTATGGGGCTCCGCAGCGATACTAACAAACGAACCCAGCGAACGAACGTCCCAAATGTCGACGTTGCTGCTGGTGCTGGTGCTGGTGCTGCTTTTTCTATATTTTCAGATTGTATGGCGAACGAATGGCGCGACGCTAGCGAGGCGGAGGAACTGAAGTGGTTGCTGTTGCTGCTGATGATGTTGCCTGTTGTTGGCCTGGCCTGGCCTGGCTGACTGGGCTTGTCGAGGACGTTCGCTAGATGGCCGGGTTCGTGGGATGGCTGCTTGGTGCTCGGTGCTGTGTGCGATTGCGTGCCAAAAAGCGAGCGATGGAAAGAAATATTCATATGTGCGCCACGCCGCCTTATAGTGAAACTATAAACGGCAGCGGCAGTCCTACAACTTGCAATGTGGCGAGACTGCGCAAAAGGAGACCAGCTCGGTCTTGGCAAAGGACTATCGTTCCTAAAAGATATCCTCAAAAGGGTTCCTTATTAAACGAAAAGTTACCTTATTAGCATAATTATATTATACGGGTTGGAACTTAAGCTTAGGGATCTCCTTACTTTCATTTAGTTAAACTAAAGTGTTTATTAATTGCTTGCATAAAAATCCTTAAAATATTACCATTAAATATAGCAACAGCTTTCTTCTTAAAAGACAATTTTTTAATGCCAAGTTTTATTTTTCTCTGTGTGAATGCCTTTCGATATATTAAGTAGTACTGAGTATAAAGTGAACGTTAGTCCCAACCTCATATTGAGAAATCTATCCTAAGGGATGAAGGATAACTTTTACTTTAACAACTTTAAGTGGCCTAAGCAAAAAGAAAATTAAAAAATCCATATTAAACTACAGTTAAAGTCCTCTTAGCTTTCGCAATGTTACTGTTAATGATTCTCAAAAAAAGTTAACTGGCAGTTAATAAAAAATACTTAAAGGCTCTTAATAAAGGAGGTTAATCTTTCCTATAAAACAACATTAAACCAAGGTTTAATTAAACTGACCACTTAGGGTAGCATTTTTAATGTTACTGTTAATATTTCTCAAAAAAGATAACTGGCAGTTAAAAAATACTGGAAACCGGATATTTAAGTAACTGATATGTAATTACCACATGACTTAACTTTGACTTACAGCAAAGAACCTGAAACTTTAACAGGTCGATTGCCAAAATTAAAGGTTATAAATCGAAGTTAAGTATGACTCTCTAAATAAATGTAACTCTCTATGTGGTTCTTCAATTCACCAACTCCTTGGGTAACCTACCATTCTTTAACCCCATCGAGCCAGGATCCATCGAGCCCCCACCAAGTGGGCCCATTTTAAACCGGCAACCCCTGGAGGAACCCCAAAGAGCGTCACCGCCTCGAACTGCATCGCGAGCTGACTGCGCACAAAATTTAACCAGAAAATTTAACAGAGCAGCAGAAACTGAGACCCCAAAACCGAACGAATGGCTCGCATTAAAGTTTATTTCGAAACCGAGTCGCAGGCAGCGCAGAAAGCAGCGCACAGAAAGGAAAACACACACCGACACACACACACACACTCGCCCGGCAAAAAGAAAAAGAAAATGAACAAAAAAAGGAAAAAAAAATCCAAGTAAAATTACGACAAGGCAAAGAGCCAAGAGATGGGAATGGGGAATGAGTCGGGGCCATGGGGATGGCTGGTGGACGGATGGTGGCTGTTGGAAGGGGGAAACGCTGAAAGAAAACAAGAAACTCCAGCAGCAGCGAGTGTGAAGGGGAGGGGGAACCACACCAACTGGCGGTGTGTGCGTGTGTATCTGTGAGTGTGCGGCGGGGCGAAGGTGAAGCATGCGATGGCGTTGGTTGGCCTGGCTCGACTCGACTCGGCTTGGCTTGGATTGCTTCCATAGCTTGGCTGACTTGGCTGGCTTGGCTCCGCACCACAGGCAAGACGGCGACGCCGATGGAAAATAAGAAGAAAAACAAGAAACAATAAGGTAGGGTAAGGTGGCGACCAGCAGATACCTTGTAATCCATGAGATACTGGCTTAGATAGTTAGTTTTAAGGTTTTCTTATAAATAAAATGGGTTTAAAATAAATATTTTTAAATACTGTAAAATATTTTAATATAATATTGAGTACTGCCATTTATTTATAATATATTTTGCTTACTTAAAAGACATTAGCATGGCTGTTTAACTTTCTTCAAGAAAATTTCTCCTATTGCAACTATATAAAATCAAGTTAGATCTAGCTTTTATAGTTCCCAAGATCCTCAGTTTTTATAGGGACTGTAAGCTTGAATGCATGAATGCCATATACCCTGTTATTCCTCGAATGACGGGTATAAAAATATATATAACCAGCAAATGAACGAACCAACGAACCAGCGGCAGTCCCAACAAAAATACTGCATAAAAGCACCAGCACCGGCAACAACAACGAGGACGACGCTCTGGCAATGGCGATGGCGACTCTTGCAACTGCAACCAGGCGGCGGGCAACATCAGCAGCCACCAGCCACCAGGCACTCTAGGCACTGAGGGCACCAGGCACCAGACCTGGCCAAGAACGAGAATTTTCGGATCCACCTTAAGACACACCGATGGGAGAATGCACTTGTTGAGCGATCGATAAAGGGATCGTGTAGAGGGGATTATTTTAAGGAAATAATGTTATATTTTATTTAAAGAAATATTTACCTTATAGGAAATAATCTCTAAATTCGATCGATAAGGGGATTAGAGGGGATTATTTAAAGAAAATAATATAATATTTTATTTTTAAGGAATATTTACCTTATAGGAAATAATCTCTAAATTCGATCGACGGAAGGATCGCGTAGAGGGGATTATTTAATACAAATAATAAAATATTTTATTTGAATGAATATTTACCTTATAGGAAATAATCTCTAAAAATATAATTTACTTAGTTATAAAGATATACCTATAGAACATTCTATGTAAAGTGCAAATTAATATAAAACTGCTTTTAGAAAATAAGTTTCAGGATAAATTTGAAGTGAGGGAAATAAGTGTTTCTTTTTAAAGATTATCCTATAAATATGGAGAAATATAACCTATTTAATACATAAAAATTTAAAAAATATTATATTAAATATAATTTGAGAACCCTCTTCACCTCTAGAGTATTCCAAAGCAACAGAAACCAAACAGAACATCGCCAGAGTCATCGGCAGGGTTCGCTTTTGGTCGCTGCTCAGTGCTCGAGTCAGAGACACCGTCATCATCGTCGCCGCTCCGACTGCTCCTAAGGTCTCAGCTCGCACGGAGACCGGACCCAGAACGAGAACGAGACCCGAGACCGGGACTGAGAACAGAACCCAGAGTCACCAGCAAAAGCCGAGCAGCGAACAACGAACGACGACCAAGCCAACCGACCCGACCCAGCATTAAAGTTAAAGTAAAGTTGGAATTTGTGTGCCTCAACCGGCGCTCTGTCCCTCCTCCTCCCCACATTTCCACCCGGGCACCCCCAAGCCCTAGTTCTCCCTACCTTCCATCCCATCCTTCCTTTCCCCCCGACGCCGCCTTTTGTAATCAGAATAAACGAAAATTCGCTTAAGCCTTGGCACAGTGGTAATAAACAGGGAACTGATGGATAAATATATAACAAATTATCAGATTTAAGATAATTATTATAAATAAAAATAATATACATTAAACATATTTAATATTCTAAAGACTTTAATGATTATACGTTATTTATTTATATTAAAACATAATTGATTTGAAACCTAATGTATTGAATTTCTTCTTCAATTTAGAATAAAAGGGAATTTAAATTAATAATATTTTTATTTAATATTCTTTAATTTAAAATAAAGGGAAATTTAAATTAATAATTTTTGTATTTAATATTCGTTAAAAAAATGGTTATTTAAACCCCAAAGTTTATAATCTTCATTAGCATCAATATAAATGATATAGACCTTTCTTCCTGTTCCTCTCTTTGTATTTCAGTCTCTGTTTTTGCACAAAGAGCTCCTGGAGCTAAGAGACCCACTAAGTGCCCATCTGTGACTTAATGATTTAATTACCAAAATAACGTACTACATTTATATTTTAAGCTTGGTTTAATTTACTTAAGAACTCTAAGAATAACCTTTGCTAACCATAAAAAAAGTAAAAAAGAATTTTCAAAGCTGAGCTTAGATGACCGCATCTTAGCCCCAATTGGCCAGCATTCGTTATCCGTAAACCGCATCGTCCCACTGTCCCCTCTTTTTTTGTGAGGACATTTTGGGGTAGGGGGCGGGATGGTGTGGTGTTGTTGGTGCTGCTGAGGGCAGAGGCAAAACGCAAATGTCAAGACAAGCGAACGAATGAGCGAAAGAGCGAACGAAACGGAACGAAACGAAACGAAACGTTAAGGAGTGGGCGGTGGGCGAAGCAAAGTGCTGAGAGCCTCAGCCGTTGAGAGTGCGAGTGGAGACCTAAAATATTCCCACCGCACCTGCTCCCTCCCCCCGGGTTGCCACCATCCATTCTCGGGGCGATAAAGGAAATACCACACCACTGTGACAACGCATTTCCCGCTGCATTGCCACCCAACCCCACCACCCGCTGAAGCCTCTTAAGCCCCTGTTCCAAGATCGAAGTCGGTGTCACCACTTCCACTTCTGAGTCAGAGCCTGCAAGTGCAAAACAATAATAATAACAACAATTAACAATTAGAGATGCGGAGATCGAAGACTTGGATACCCTGGAAGATCGTAATGAAATATATTATGTAGAAATATTTATGATACAATATTCCCTATGTTTGGATTTGAGAAACACCATATTTTCTACCTTAAGTTATATTACAAGATCTTTATTAATAGCCGCTAAGCTTCCTCATAAGTTCCCTGATGATAAAAGTTAAATCGGAAATAAACTTCCTTAAGTCCTGTGTCAAAAGTATGGTCACATTGTTCAGTATAAAACACTGTTAAGACAATAACATGTTGGGAATTTTAGCTAGAATTAGAATTCAAGCTAGGCTTATAATGTAAAACGAAATGTGTCTATGTTAAGAAGTGTTTTTAAATCATAAAAAGCTTTTTTGATTCAGATGTTTAAAAAAGGAATGCTCGTTATATTCTTTAGAGAAAATACTTTAAAAAATATATTTTTAATATTGCCATTTACTACAAAATATAAGTCAAAGAAGTATTATTTTTCATAAGAAGAACTGATTTCATTCAAGATCATGAGTTTTAAAATATATTAATTTGTGTGTAGAGTTGCCTTGTTCCCATTTAGAGTACCGGCCGTCTTCGGCTGCTGTTCCGTACTCAAACCCAGCTTTAGATTCAAACTTCAGACTCTGACGCTGGCTGCGCCTGACTTCGGTTCTGGTTCTCAGGCCAGCAGAAATGGCTACGCCGATGACGATGACGATGACGACCACTTGCCATTTGCGCAACGCAACCGAAATAACAAAACCAGCAGCGGCAATAGCAACAACACCACACAACACAACACACTCCCCACACACACTCAGCAACGTGAACCATCGATCCGCCAGAAATAGTAGCGGACTCAGCCGCAGCGGATAAGCGAGTGGGTGGTGGGCATGGAGAGAGGCGAGTGAGGGAGGCCAGTCCAGAGGAGAGTGCTCTCCTCTATCGATTGCTCTCAATTCAAGATGGGTTAATTAAAATTGAAGGGGTTAAGCAGGATCAGGAATAGCACAGAAATAACTTTTGGTGGAATATGGTTTGATAGCTGATTGAAGGAGAAATCAATAAGGATATGAGGTTCGATCGAGGTATTGGTAATTATAAATAGATTAAGGTTATAATAAAAATGTTGCTTATGAGTACATGCGAATAGTAAAAACCTAGTATTTATTACAATTAAATATGCGGAGATATTAATATTAGTTATTATTTAATCTCAAAAATATATAATATCTTAAAAAGATAAGATAAATATTTTATTGAACTATGAATTTGATCTTTGATACTAGGCTCAAACTAATCTTGTTTAAAAACAAGTTATATATTTTAAATAGAAAATAGATATGGTACACATTCGAGATAATCGAAAGAATCGATAAAAAGTAAAACATTTAAAAACAAAGCAATCAGAATCCAAACAAAAATTAATTGCTTATTTAAAAATAAATTAAATATTTCAAATATAAAATGGATATAATAGACATTTTAGATGATTTTTTTTAAATCAAAATTATATAATATTTGTGTACCTACCATATAAGGATCCGATAATATCGGTACTTAAAAAGCTACACAATATGTTATCGACATATTTATAATTTATTATCGAAAATCTGTGCAACAATAATATGAAAATATGTAATACATCATCATGCTATTTTATTTTCGACAAAAATAAAGACGGTATATTTATTGAGTTCTAAAATTACCAAACTTTATTTTACTTGAAACCCATTAGATAATAAATACGAGAAATACCCCTCGCTCTCGCTTCTCCCTCGATCATTATTTGAGATGACAAAGCGATACTTGGCGATCCCTAACAAGCCAATAAATCATCGACTAAAATCGATTACTTGCGATTGTTTGATTTTATTTGATTGCAACTTTGCACTCCAATCGATTACAAAATCGATAAATCATCGGAGTACTACCATGAATTACAGTTAAGGCAACCAACTATACATGTGTGTGTGAGCTTGCGGCTGTGTGTGTGTTGTATGTGCCCCACTTAGGTCCGCTTCAATGGGGCCTAGCCCCTTCGCTTGTTGTTGTTGTTGTTGTTTGCCGTTACTGGAGCTATTGTTGTTGGTGTTGAACCAATGCCAAGTCAACTGCGTGTAGTACTGCCATGAGATATTTTTTTGGGACGTTCCCAGAGTTCAGGCTCGGTTCGGTTCGGTATGGTTTGGTTTGGTTCGTCACTCGGCAGGCAAACAACGCAGCGCGAAAAAATGTTCAGCTTTTTTTCAGCTTTTTCATCGTTTCAGCGTTTTTATTGTATTCTTTTTTTTTGCGCTTTTTTGAGAAAGAGAAACACAACCGATAAAAACCTGAAAGTGTTGGCGATGCGTCAGGCGATGCGATGCGATGCGATGCGATGCCCTCTTCCCAGCGGCGAACTTGAGCCGATGGCTCAATCAAGGCTGCGCAATATGCGATCCTTGGGGACCGTTTTTGCGCCGCCGTCGCTGCTCCTGCTACGTTAGCCCTTCGAAATCCTTCAGCAGGGACCAAAGACCCAACCTCTAGCTGGATTTCAAGCCGTTGGCGCACACAGATATCGCCCCGAACCACTTTCGACCCACTGCCCATCAGATCCACGGCCCTACCTCCGCCATCTCCCCGAAAAACTCGCCTCATTCATTTAGTTTTCGTACAGCCAAAGCAACAATAGTTCCTCCGGATGGGAGGGTATTCGGGGGAGCAGTCCTTGCTGTTAGGTAGATTGCGCCCTGTTTCCCTTACCGCCCTTGCTCAGTTCTCCTTCCCGCTCGGGCGAATGCATAAAAAGCCAGGGGAGATTATAAAGGGTGATCCTTGGCCAAAGAAGTGGCTTAAAGGGGAAAGTTTTTTTGAGTTCTTTCTATGAATCTGAGTGCTTGTTCCAGTCTCGAGATTTTCTTTAATAAAATATATCCGAATACACTAAAGAAAGCACACAAAGGGTCTCTGCAGCATCAGCGTAATTGAATGGCACTAGAATTCCCAACTTGTCGGTTGGCGACCAATTGGAGATATTTATGCTGAATATTAAAGATTCTACGCATCGGTTACTGATGAAAAAGTGGTGACTCACTTATGAAACAAGCTCTCTATCGAAGTCTGTATACTAGAAGATATTTTTCTGTTTACTAATATCAATAACAAGTGTTTAATAATTTTAATATTTAATTTATAGACATTTATAACTCAGCCAGTAATCTTTAACAAATTTTAAAGCCTATTTCAAATATTTCGGAAATGACTTAGCTTAAAATTTATATTTATTTATATATTTATTATTCATTTATAAAATAAAAATTTATATATTTATTTATTTATATATATATTTAATATAAAGATAACCTCAAATTTTTTATTTTTTAAATCCATAAAAACCGGATTTCAAATAGGTTATCCCGAAGAAAACACCCTGTTTAGCGGCACACATTTCAGGCTCGGTTCGCCTGTCAGTCGGTCGCTCACTTTGCTATTCAACAGCCCAGGGCAGGGCAGGGCAGGCGATGTGCCGGGGTAGCCGAAGGGGAAGGCGCACGGTTGAGGGTGAATGCCAGTCGCTTGTCCTCCCCCAGCACTGCCAGCAGAGCACAGCCAGCCTCCCTGGCCGCCCCCCGCCCGTCGTTTGTTTGTCACAATAGGGCAAAAGTTTCACTGTAACCGTTATGGGACCCACAGACACCACCGCCTCCCCGCCGTCGTTGGAGGGCGACAGCCCAAATGTCTGACAGGCAAGATGCGTTGCCCGCCACCCGGCACCCACCACCACCCACTGCCAGGCCATGCCATGCCATACCGTACCACCACGGCCACCCAATCAAGCCGGCAGCCCAACCACCCAACAATCCACCTAGCCAAGCAGCCGCACCACCCAACCACCCAGCCACCCACCCACGGCCACCACCACACGGGCTACGTTGTCGGCATAACGAACCCCAGCACAGGATGGGAGGTGGAAACTGGGTATAGTCGAAAAGGATTGTGCCCTAAGAGAGTTATGGGGCTTAACCTTAGTTTTAAGTCATTTTTAAAGTCAGTAATAAATGTTTTAACTGAGGAGCTATACTATATTAACTAATCATAAATAATTATAAATATGTATTTTACCTTAGTTTTAAAGGCTATTTTATGTTAACAAATATTAAGTTTAGTTGTAATTTCCTTTAGTATATTTTTTTAAATAATTTTTTTGGCACTTTATAATTATTTAATAAAAGTTTAATTTGAGCCGCTTTATTATAATAATTAAAGACCGAGGAAATCTAAGGTCCTAAATCAGAAATATCTAAGATCGTAATTAGGCCTTAAAAATGCCTGCAGTCTTTTAAAATCAGAGATATAAAATCTCTTCAGTAAGAATTGCGTAAAAATCTAAAATTAACCATATCTAGCTCTTCCAGTCTCCTCGTCTCTCTCAAATATGTCTCCAGCTGAAAAATGCCTTGCATATTGCAATACATATGTATGGCCGTTCGTTAGTGACTCTTGGCAGCTTCGGTTAGCTTCGTGTAAAGAGCCGAAGGACACAGAGCCTCCAGGTGCACTGCGTGAGCAGCTCTGATCTGCCAAAAATTATTTAACCCTATAGGGTTTTAATTATTTTTTAAAATATCCGTATTCAAAATGAGAAAAGTACGAATTTGAGTAAGCGGATACTCATTTTCAGGATCCCATAATTCTCTCTGTGTAGCCAAGCCCGATCTTCCGATTATTTGATTAAACCAAATTCGATTTCAGATCGGCTATAGCCTCCCTGGCGATTTCATGGTTATAGAGTAAATGAAACTTGCTCTGAAATACGATGGGCTAAACATATACACACTCCTGCACGCATACATACACACGGGCAGCAGCATACAGCGACAAAGCATTAAGCTTTCATGTGAGTGTGTTTGTGTCTGTGGGATGCATAGGTGTGTGTGTGTGTGTGTACGAAACTTTTATTGTCAGCACAAACAGACACAAACATACAAACACAGAAGCACACACACAGGGACCGAGAGCCATGCTTGAGCGAAGGATAAAATGCTGCAAATTCACGGCAACAACAAGGAAAGCGGCAGAAGCAGCAGCAGCAGCAGCAGTCTGAACGTGGCCCACGGTACGTATACGTATCCATCAGATAGAAAAGGCATCGAGCAGCCGCATGCTGAAATAATGAAGCAGCAAGGACTCGACTCGACTCAGCAAGGCAAGGATGGAACGGCGAACGACGAACGGCAAACGGCAAGGATACGAGGATACAAGGATAGCCAGGCAGAGGAAGACTTGGCCAGAATGAAAACGAAAATGGAAAATGTGTACGGTCCTGTGTGTCGGCGTCTGTCTCACTGGCTGCGCCTGTCTCTGTGTGTGTGTGTGTGCTCCTCTGAAAGGACGACAAGGATATTGCGCACGAGGACAGGATGGCTGCCTGACTGCCTTGCCTTGCCTTGCCGTGCCGTCCTGTGCTGTGCCGGGCCTTGCCTTGCCTTGCCTTGCCTTGCCTTGCCTTGCCTTGGTGTTGATGATGATTACAGAGATGCGCAGAGATAGAAGCGAGCTGAACTGAAGCTGATTCTGAAGCTGAAGCGCTGAGGCTCTGAGGTCGAGAACACACGGCGAAAAAATTGAGTTAACAGGGAAAATAACCATTTTTAACAATAAGTAAATTAACATCCTACTCTTGACTATATTAGGTAGTTTTTAAGCGGCTAACGGGCACTAAACTTTACTTATAGATCAAAAAAGATCTTAACAAATAAAAATACATTTTTGTTATTTTCTTTCATTTTTTTCATAAGACTTATACGGGGATACTTCAGATTTCCCTGGAGTTTTTAAATCTTTTAAAAAGGTGTATAAAACTGAAATAAAAAAGAAGGTACACTGAATTTGTTACCAAACACATTTTATTGCATACTTTTAGACACCTTTTGAAGCTATTTCAAACCCCTAGTGATTTCTTTAAGTTCTGTAAATTCTGTAACCCTCCAATATCATTTGTATTTATATTCTAAAATAACTATCAACAACTTGTAACTTATTTCATTTACTTAATGATTGAACATTTTAAATAATGTTTGCAAACTTATCTCTGAATATTTACCCTTATTTTTTTTCTTGTTGTTTAAATAAAAATAATAATAAAATAAAAAACATTTTATATATAAATATATAATTTATATGCACTATTGTTTTGTATTTTTTAAGGATAACGACACTGGCCATGTTAGAAATATCAATTTATCAATCCTGTTTTTGACATGACCATTGTGTGCTTTTGACACGAAGTTCTTATTTACATTTCCTTTCAAATAATTTAATTAACGTCAGAATCAGTTGCAGGAAAACCTGTGATATTCTTTGAAAAATCTAATTCCACTCTATATAATTTTCTCAGTGCAAACCAAAAACCAGCAGGAGCAGAGCTTCGTCCTTTGCTCCGTTCGTTTCATTTCGAAGCGAATTGCTTGTTGTTGCTGGGGAAAAGTCTAACACGCTAAGAATTCGCATTGTTCTTGTTGTTGTTGCCGTGGCTGGTTTGTGTTGTCGTAATGCTGCTCTAGCCCCACTCCGGTGCTGTCCTGGCCTCCTTGTTTTTATACAAACAGCAGGAGCAGGAGCAGGAGCAGGAGCCGGAGCAGCAGCAGAAGAAGTGGAGGCAGGAGCAAGCAGCAGTAGAAGGAATTGATGTTAGGTTGGTTCCTGGGTGGGGGGAAAATGGAATGGCAAGGCAAGGAAAGCAAGGACCTGAGCTGAGCTGGATTGGAGGACGAGGACTCTTGCTGGTAGCAGGCAACAGCAACACAGAGCAGCACACAGAGCCCGAAAATATATTCCTCGAGAATTGTTTATTAAATTTCTGGCATTTAAGCTGTGAGCTGTCGTTGGAATTGGTAAAACCAAAGCTTCGGACAGAGGAAAACACAGAAGAAGGAACGAAATCAAATTGCAATCTACCAGAAATAAAGAGTTCAACATTTTTAATGAGGTGGGGGGAGGGGCTTAGCGATCTTGAGAAATGGTTTTAGCTTCGCCATATTGTGGCAAATAATAATTATAAATATGCCTATTCTTTATCTTTAATGTTTCCCAGAAAAACTGGAATACCTGGTTTTTTAAAAGGTTTTTCATTGGTTTTATTCTAAATAATTTAAACTGATTCGCTGTGAATAATTTAACATTGTTATTTACATTTATTTCTTTATATTTATCAGAATTAAAGCCTATATTCTATAAATATTTTTTATATATATCTATTTTCTTTTGTTGTTCTATATTTTCTTTCTTATTATTCTCTTATTATCTTTCTATATTTATTTCATATGGTCTTTAATCTATGATTTTCCCCCTTTTTGTTGCTATTTTCCTAATGGAAAATTTCATTTTGTAATGTCAACAGCTGTGCCACAGATCGGGATATAAGCAGATAACTATCACATCTGTTCCCTGGCCATCAATGATGACTCTTTGGTGACATTGCAAAAATATAGAAAACCTTTTATAAAAATCATTTGAAATCTTTAGCGTGGGGTTTAGAAATATTTATTGTTGTTTATTGTAATGATTAAGGAATCTTTAAAATATCTATGTTATTATAATATTTATTAGGTTGTTTTTTATGCAATGATTAAGGAGTTATTAAGATGCCCAAGTCACTATAATATTTTAAAGTTATTATATTATGTAATGATTAGGGTTTATTTTATATTAAGTAATGATTAAGGCACCTTAACCTTAGTAACTTTTTTAATTAATTATTGAGGCCTTTCTAACCATTATTTTGTATTTAAACTATTATATGTCCCTGGTTCTACTTTCATAACTCATTGCATTTTAGTTTCTTGAGTTATTTCTCCTTAATATTGATAATTTGGATCTATTCAGCTGCCAATTACCTCAAAAAGATACAGATACCGATAGAACTAATGCCTGTATTTTAAATGTGTGTGTTTCCGGCTAGCACCCCTGCCCTCCCGCATATCAATATTTATAGTCGGATTGCAGCGTTGAGCATTCGGCAACATGACCCACTAATTGGTTTGTGCAGAAAGCGACGAACTGGCGACTTGACCTGGTAAAAGTTTTCGGCAGCGGCAGCACCTGCAGGTGGGCAGGCGAGCAGATGGGCAGGTGAGCAGGCGAGCAGGTGAGATGTGATGTGATGACACCTCGGAAGGCTGTGTGATGGTTTCCTCCCCACTTCCAGCTGACACCGCCCGCTGTGCGAAAGGTCAGCCAAGGCAACCGCAGGCTGCGGTGCAATTTGGCCGAGAACCAGCCGTGTCCTGCTGCTCCTGCCGCCACCTCCTTGTTTGGCGGCGGCAGCGGCTGTCTGTGGCCCCCGTGCGCGTATCCATGTGACCCAAATACATACAAACAAACAGGACGCACACAGCACAGGCCCACAGGACGAGGCACAAGCCCCGGCACCAACGCACAATGACTGTGTTCATTCATATGAGCCAAACACTTGGCCTGCCACATGTCAAAGTGCGTCGAGGAGTTATGCAAATGCATGAAGTGTAGGAGCCGCCATACGCCATCCGCCATCTACTCCACGCAGTTCGTGTCGGCTGCTCCTGGACTCCTTTGGCTCGGTCGGTGCAGCATCACTTTCACGCCCGGATGTCTCCCACCCGGCCTGCACCTCATCCTCGTGAGTCTGGCTAACCGCAGCAGCAGAGGCCCAAGCCGAGAACAACAACAACAATGGCCAACGAGACTGCAGACGGTGACGACTCCTTGCGGCGCTTAATCAGCGGGGTGGCAATGGGGGCAGGGCATTCTCGCCATTCTCCCCAGGAGCAGGGGCAGGAGCAGGGGCAGGAGCAGGAGCAGGAGTCGGAGGTCCCATCCTGCACATCTTTGAGCTTATATACTGCGCAAAAAAGTTGTTCCAATATAAAGAATTTATGGCTTGTCACTGAGGTCTCTGGAGATTTGCATATCCAGAAAGCGTTTCAATGAGATATTACATTATTCTGGGCCTTTTAAAGGTGATATTTTCATAGTTTTAAATGGGGTTTAGTTTTAAAGAAAATTAAACAATTTATTCAGGGGTTCTGGATTGTAATCATTATAATATTAATATAATAGGTTTGAATATATGTACATATGTCGTAGATATATTCCTCAATTAGCTCTTAAAAGGAGTTAGATAAATTTCTATAAGCTAAACCGATCTGAAGAATAATTGTTTAAAGTCCTTTGGTTTTAGCGAGAATTTTTCCATATTAATGGTTGTTTAAAGGCAAAAGACTATGGCGATGTTTAATCGATTTTATATCGATAGTTATCGTTCTGTTTTGCCAGCTCCAATAGGACAGACACACGAAAAGTGTTTCTAAGCAGTACGATAGAGCGAGAGGGTGAGTATTGACCTCTCCTTTTTGCTCAATGCTTAGGAACACTTTTCGCGTGTCTGAGTACGGAGCTTTAGACGACATCAAATGTTTGAATATTTTATAGGAATTCAGATCCTAGAATTCTTAAGTTAAGGTTATAATTCTATATGTAATTATAATTGAATTCGAATTTAAGACCAAATGTTTTTTTTATAAAACTAAATGAACTAGGGTCAAATAATAATACGTTTTCTTAAAGATTTCGATGATTTAAATGTACATAAATCGATTTTTAATGAATAAATTAAATGCTTTTTTCATCTCTCATAGAACGATATAGTTCCTCTTTATCGCAATGACTTTATACCTAATTTTTTTGTAATATTTAGATAAAAGGACTGTTTTATATTAGGCAAATGAGATTTCTTTTGAGTTAAGAGTAACTTTTAATAAGAAAACTCCATTGGATTGTGAATGTTAGACTAATATAACTTAAACTTGATATATCCTTAGATTAAACTTTGTATAGAATGTTATGTTCTGTTCTGTTTATATCCTTAATATCAACCATTTCTCCTGTTGTTATAAATAATATGCTTAACATGTGCTAAACTCCTTTTTCCTTGGTGTAATATCCCGTCGCTGCCCCCTTTTTAAGCGAAAGTTTCTTCTGCCGCCGCTTCTTTCTTGGCAGGCAGCAATTTCGGTTTTTATTATTTTTTATTTGTTTTTTTCTTTGCGCCGCCGTGAAAAGTGAAAAACTTTAGCCAACCCCTTTAAGTGCTTGCGGCGCAGCCAGCGTTGGCAGAGGCAGCGCTGCAACATCGCTGCCAACGTTGACGTCAGCATCGAAGGCAGAGCGTATTTTCAATTTATGGTTTTGTATGCAGACTCAGACTCAGACTCCGGGAAAAGCCGCACTCTCGTGTGTGGAAAATGCAGCCCGTCGGCAGGGGGTGGCTTATGTTTTGAGGGGGTGGTGGGTGGTTGCTCGTGCGTTTGCCTTTAAATACATTTTTCCAGCTGTTTGGCTATGCTGCTAAACTAAAGCTTCTATGTCTGCGGGGGTAGTAGGGGGTGGTGGAGCAGAGCAGAGGGGCTCGCCGGCACACTCGCATGTGAATTATGACAGACTTTTGTTGTCGCTGCCAAAGCCGGCGTCAGCGTCAGCGGCAACAGCGCTGCCTCGGTCGACGTAGACGTTTGTTTTGCATTTTTCATGCTCGAAAGCAGCAGACAAGCGGCGACCTTGAACAATTTACTGCCTCCCCGCAAAACTCCCGCGGCCGCCGTCGCCTCCGCCGCCGCCTTTGTGCTTGCTGCTCCTTTGCTGCTGCTTTTTTTATTTATTTATTTATTTATGGGTGCTGCTGCTTCGTAATGTATGCAGGCGGCAAGTGGGGACGCGGAACAACGAACGGCGAACCTGTCACTCAAAACCATCCACATCAAGCCACCGAAAAGCATCCAGCAACACAGCCATCCATCCAGCCATTCAGCCTTTCATCCATCTATCATTAGTCAATGTTGCCGCTGTTGCTGCTGCTGCTTCTGCTGCTACGTCATCAGCGAAAGTGTTACGTTCAATGCTCTTTCGGCCACTTTGACTTTGGCGCTTTCCCAAAACGATAAGAGCGAGCGCGAAAAAAAAACAGAAACAGAAATGAGAGCCCAAAAGTAACAAGTGGTTCCGTACCTTTTTTTCTAAGGGGGGGGTGGCCAAAACGGAAATCAGGTTTGTCTTAGCCAACAGCAACTCGCGGAATTATTCTGGCCAGTAATTAGGCGTGGAAATTCCTCAATGAATTTGGAATGAAGGGTTCTTGTTGGTGTTTCAGGGGAAGTCCCTATAAATCTGTCTAAATGGAAAGGAATAAAATAAAATATGACTTAAGTCTAAGAAGTTATAACCATTAATGTGGAAAGCCTTGGAAAACAACTTAATTTAATAATAATAATCTTTAACTTAGCACAAACATATAAAGATAAGTCATAGTAGATATAAACTTAAAATTCTATAAAAATAAAGATTTGTTAGGTTTTCAGCGATTTTTATTCCAGCTCTTATAAATGCTATCTCTCATATTTTAAACATTTAAAGATTAAGGAAAAACAGAAGTTCTAAGCTTAGGAATTATTCTTTTTAGAGAATCTAGAATATAAATAAATTATTATATAAAAAAGTACAAGATTTATAATGTGTAAATCTTGTATTTATTTATATAATAATAATAATAATTTATAATGTGTAAATCTTGTAATTTTTTTATATAATAATTTAACTTTTAACTTTGTTATATTTTTATTCACAAACTGTATTATCTAAGCTCTGATAAAAGTTACCTTTAAATTCAAGCCTGTACATATTTCAAAATATAAGGATTTAGGAAAGTTAGTTAAGCTTAAAAATCATTTCCTATAGCAAATCCCGAAAAGAAAAGATTATATATATTTTTCCCTCAAATCTTATTCACCTCATATTTCAATTTAAGCCTAAAACAAGAATTACCACACTAGACAACCTGATATTACAGCTGCCTAATAAGTTCCCCTAATTTCCTTCAAGACACCTTCATTATTTCCAATTTGTAACATTTGTAACAGAATGTCCCGATAATCATTTAGTTTAATACATCAAAATATTTCAATATATACAAGTATATATATTTCCCCAATCCAACCGAAACCAACAAGGCAATTTTAAGCTGCGACAAAGCTGCTAGATTCAAGCTTGAACTCTTTCGAGCATTCTTCGGCCCCTATTGTTCCAAGAAACACCGAAAATGCATAACCAGAGCGTTGCCATGGCAAGGACTCCAATCGGGTTTGATCCAGGCTCTCAGGTCTCGAAAAGAGACGAAGGCTGGAGAGCATGACGCCCGCAAAACTTAATGTCCGAGTTCCCTTATGCAGCGGTCAGTATTTCATATGCACGTGGCCATGTCCATGTTTATGAGTATCCGATTCCTCTGCCTGTATCTGTGTATCTGTGTATTTGCATTTGAGTCTGCCCACACACACACACTCGCTGGAGTCTACAGTACGTATACGTAATATGCAACTATTTCATCCCGAGACCCTGCACTGCAAGCCAAGCCATCCTCTCATAATACCCATCGTCCTCTTAGACGAGAAAGTCCTGGGACCGACCACTGGTGACCATTGGCCAAATGCAGCAGCAGGAGCAGGAGCAGGACGAGCACATCCCCACATGGCATTCTATTTAGTTTCGGGGCCCCGACGAGTTCAGCTCAACCCATTTCCAACTCAGCGCTCGCTCAGCTGCCCCAGCAATCAGTGAACTGCTGCCCAAAGCTCTTACTGCAACGACGATGGCGATGGCGCTGGCGACGGCGACGACTCCTACTCTGCCCTCCAGTTCCGATTCCACACCGAGTGGAGTGCACCGCCCGTTCTCGTTTCCGACCGCCGCCTCTACGGCAAAGTTATCCTCTAACCAGAGGGCTGGCTTTGTTGCATTGTTGCTTCATTGTTGTCGCCATGGCAATAGATGAATAAACACTGAGCGAAAGGAGCTTCAATTGGACACTGACTTCCACTTTATATACTTCAAATACATTTATTTATTATTAAAAATAATAATGGGGAGAACATTATTAAATAGAATGTTCCTTAAAATAAATCTTACTAAGGCATTAGACATTGAATTAACAGACTTTATCATTTCAAAAACAGAAAATAAAGGACCGTTCATTTAAAAAAAGTTATTTTTAAAGGTAGGTATATAAAAACGGTTTCTTTCCATAAATATATAACTTATTCAATTGTTAAAGCTTTATATATTTTTAAAATTGTACTCAATAATTCAAAATACACTAAATAAGATAATTGCATTTTAATTGTTATTTATTATAGTCTCTATTTTGCTCCATAAGCGAAAATTCCTATAACGGAACTCTTCAATTACGGCACTATATTGAATTACGGCCCAAAATGTTTCGCTAGAATGCCTGGAAAACTTTCTATATAGAGATCTACAGAATAATTGATCATTATACAACTTTTAGCTTTGCAGCCCAGTTTGGTGGAACCTATCTAGGCCATAAAGCGAGGTATGGCTGCATAACAAGAATTTCTTTGGGTGATTTATGTGTCTGTAATAAATATTATTACTATTATTCTTATTATAATTATTTGATTACAGCAAACTATCATGAGATGACGAAAGTCCTATTATATTTAATTTGCGTTAATGATGAACATGGCAACCCTGGCCAGAAGAATCATCTTCAAGAACTCGCGCCTTGTTATGTCACATCTAGCTTTATGCCAGGGTTCACCCTCTCTTCACTTCAGCATTCCTAATAAATTCAGTGCTGCGAAGAGTGGCAACCCTGGCTAAGCTTTGAAACTAACCAAGAAGAAGAGTAAGAAGAACTTTAGATTGTACCATCTGGCATTTTGAAAGGCTGACTCAGGAGGCCCTCTTTCCTCTTGCCTGATAGCTAAGCACCCACTTTCAGCATCCCTAATGAACTCAGTGCTGCGAAGAGTGGCAACTCTGGCCTAAGCTCTCTACATAGAAGTTCGCGAACTGGAGAGTCATGAATTTATTCCCTTTCCGGCTGGCTGGGAAGGGAAATCCTTTTGTGCTTTTCCAACACTATGCACTATGAGTTACACTCTGTTTTTAGGACCGCCCCCCCCTCTCACTAGACCCCCCTTTATCATTTTCCAGCCGCCCCCCGAACTCGGCTTACTGACAGTTCAATTGTGGCGCCGTCGTAGTTGTCGGCATACACAATGCCACACAGAGGCAACTAGACGAACGAAATTTATGCGGCTCCAGCTCAGCCCCAAAAAGCAGCAGTCCCATCCAATCCAAGCCGGAGAACCAGCCAGAACCGGAGTCAGACCCAGAGCCAGAGCCAGAGACCGAGCTAGGGACCGAGCCAGAGCCAGAGCCAGAGACCAGCGCCCAGCGCCCAGTGCTGTTAGCTATAGTCAAACCGAAGCGAAACGAACCATTCCCAGTCTCAGCTCCGTCCCATTTCGATTCCCAACTCCCAACTGGTGCCCTAGCATCGTGTCATTGCTCATGGAGAAGCAGCGGAGGCAGCAGAGGCAGCAGAGGCGGCGGCAACCACCCAACAACAGCAGCAGCAGCAGCAAAAACAGCACCCAGTCCCATTCCCATTCCCAGACCCATTCCCATTTTCATTCGTAGTCCCTGGCCCATCGTACACCCCATTGCCATTTCGTTATTTGTACGGATCGTCGGCGTTGTCGAACCGACGACCGACGACCGACGAACCCGCCAACTGACGCTCTCGCCCGGCAACCCACCCACCCACTCACTCGCTCGCCCACTGACTCGACTCACTCGCTAAGCCGACGGACGACTCTCTCCACGTACTTTTTGGGTGGGTTTTCTGTTTCTGTTTCCCTCTGCACAGTGTACGTTGTACGTTGTACGGTGTTCGGTGCTCGGTGTGTACGGTGTGTGTGTGAGTGTGAGTGTGTATTTGGCTGATGTCGTAGTCAGATAGATTAAATCGATGGAAATGTAGGACTGTATACACGCACACACGAGCACACGTACAAGTGGAGATACAGAAACACACACACACACACAGAGCAAGTCATCTAACGAACGAAACGAATGCTCGTTGTTGTTGTTGTTGCTGCGGCAAAATACAGGCAAAGCCAACAGCAACAACAAGGACAGGCAACGCATCACAGCAGCAACAGCAGCACCAGAGGCGTCCTCTTCAAAAATGGGGGTTTTCTTAATAGGCTACAATAGTCAGGGGTGTACAGGCGTAGCACCCAGGCACCAACCGAAGACAGACCGAAGTTAGGAGAGAGAGAAAACGAGTAAGAGATTCATGAAGAGCATGAAATCCCCTTTCTTTAAAAGATATGAAAAAATAGAAATGTTATTAGAAGGGAGTGATCACTTTTATAAAACAAAGGGGGGAATAGCAGATACCATGGGTACACAGCAGATTCAAGTGCTTTCCAGTTCGCTCTAAAGTATGCAACGATTTTAGGTCAGACCCCTTTATAGTTGGGACACTTAACTATTCATTTTTTTTTTGTTATTTATTAATTATTTAAAGCTGTTTGGAAAGTGAAAAGTGCATCTCCTGCTGTTATTCCTTGACTTATTTTCTACTACATATTCCTAACTGATTAAAAGCCATTACAATAAATAAATAAATTATTAGGTCTTCATTTAAAGTCCAATTCTCATCATTTGCCTTAAAACTTCTCGAATATAAAATTATAATAGCGGATTATAGAGGCCCCTTTCCAGTTGCCATCAATTGCCATTGCGCCCCCCGTTGAAGCCCACGCCCCTGGCTTACCGCATTTTCAGTTTTGTTTGCCTTCACATGCTTACTTATAGATGTGTGTATATATGCCCGGAGTGTATGTGTTTGTTTGTGTGTGTCTCTGTGCTCATATAGATGCATATGTATTTGAGTATATCATGCATGTATATAGAGGCCAGGCAATTGTGTGCGTAAGCCCATGGCACATACAGTGAAAGCCCTGGCTAACGATTTCTCTCAGTCCGAAATCCTTTCCCAAGATCCCCCAGTAAATAAACGTGAATCATGGAGCCAAAGAGAGATATTCCACCGTCCGCAGGGTCTTCCATTTATGCCGAACCGAGGGTGACTCCCAAACTGAATATCCACTGTGCCAGTGTGGGGTGGATAAGCCTCGAAAACAAAATCATCAAAGCGAGCACTCAACCCCCAAGCCAGACTACATGGGATGTGCACGGTGTGGACACGGCTCGAGTCGGGCATGAGAAGCGCGTAGAAAGGCCTGTGGCAGAAATGAAATATCAATAAATGATTAACATTTCGGGCAATCAAGAGAATTTTATTAGAAACACAGAATTATTAAAGCCTTCCCTAGGCAAAGTTGGTTAAGTCTTTAATGAGGGCACATTAAACTCTTCTAGAAGAAGTTTGGAGGCTCTGTAGTGTTAAGAGGGATTAGGGAATAATATAGAGTGACCAGATCAGTTGAACAAATTGGTGTAGTGCTACAATTCGGGCTTTGAAAATTTTATATTTATGCTAAGTAAAATGATGACCTAAAAACAGAAGTTTCGAATGGTTATAAGCCTGATCTTGTCGTATTATTCATAATCTATGACATATAATATATTTTTTAATTCTTAAAACAAGCTTTAAAATTATTTTAAGATTTAAGATTAATTATTTATCATTAAAATACTGTTTATTATACAAAAAAATAGTAGTATCATCTTCATTTTTGGTATAACCCAAATTCTAGCAAGCTATCCATATATTTCCCATTAAACTGACTATGTTGAGTTATCTATCGGAGATCTATCCTTGAACACCTGACTGAGACCTAGAGCTAGTTCCCCTCGCCCCGCCGCCATTGATGGGCCAAATCTAGTTAGCCAGAGATCCCTGCCTCTCCTCATATTAGCCCTCCCCATAGCCCAAGGCAATGCATATTTGAACTCTTTTCTTTTCTCTTTTTTATTTTTTTTTGCCAAATCGGACAATGCCAAAGGCGACTGATGCCACGGCTGGACTCTCCCGCCTACCCCCAAACCCTTGGCCCCTTGGACTTGGACGGGAAATGCGACGAAGACAGACCACAGACTCCGTCTTCGACCTTTCGTAGACAAAGCAGAGCCGCAACTGGCGGCAATAACCACGCGACAACAACGGCGCTCGTCGACGGTGACGCCGCTGTCGCTGCTGAGTCTCGTTAATGTTGCTGATACTCGACTCGTACCATAGGTTGCTATTGCCATTTGCCTCTTGCCACTGCTCTTGTTCTTGTTCCCGTTGTTGTTGTTGCTGTTGTTGCCGCTGCCAGTGCTGGTGCTTTGGATTCTGTTCCTCGGCTGGTGCCGCCGCCACTGCGATGTTGTAAAAGTTTTGCGCACAAATCAGCAGCACAGGCCAGCCAAAGGATACGCAAAGTGTATGGAATAACAGCGGCCAAGGCGGGCCAACAACAGCAGCAGCACACTGCCCAAAAAATATGTCATCGATGCAGCAGAAATATACTTTGTTTCTAATTATAATATAATAAACTGATGATAGCAGCAAAAGTAATTAAAGGTGCTTCCCTTTTTAACATTGTATGTATTTTATTTAGAGTCTTTAAGTATGGGAAAAAGTCCCTGAACTTTTGTAAGTTTGGTATAATTCGTGTTTATTTGAATCATAATGATTATCCTAATGTAAATGATGGTCTATATTTTTAATGATTCTTTATTTCTTATTTTCTGGCGCGTCTGTCTTTTGTGCTTCTTCTTTATAAAGTGATGTGGGTGCGCCTCCTTTCTTACTTACTTACTACAGAACTATCGAATACATACAATATTATATTCTATAACAAGATGTTCACACTTAATGCTACTTACATAATTCATAACAATATGGTCACACTTAATAATACTTAATATATATATGTTTACACTAAAAATTAAATCAAAACGCCATGTAATCCTTAAAAAAATTTAAAATCTTGATTAAAACATAGAGCTAGCTTGGCCATACAGCTGTTTCAGAAGAAAGCCGACATCAGTTTTAATACTTTGTGTTAAAGATTTATTAAAATTGCGAACTAATAGATTATATGTTGCTATTCTAAAAATTGGCTTGGAATAATATTAAATTATAAAAAATTATAAAAGTTAAGCATCAGCCTTACTATTTGAACTTATTTCGCAAAAAGCATTGCCTACTTTTCGGTGGCTGCGTGGGCAGCATTTCTAAAGCAACTATAATGTCTTTAGCATAGTTAATACCAGTCTAAGGTCGCATTTTGATAGGTAAGTACAAACTGCAAAGGAAAACGTTCTCTTCCAAATAAAAAATATCCAACCTTAAAAGTTATTTGCCCCCACATTCACTGACTAACTTTTTTCCCCAGTGCAGCCTAGCAACAACAGCAAATGGCATTTTCAGAGCTTGGCGCTCGAAGGCGAACAATGAATGCCGCAGCCACCAGAGCGGCCAACATCGTTAGAGCTTTAACCGAGCCCCCATACCGAAGTCCCCCTGCTGCTGCCCCGTCCATTACCACTTCGCTGAAGCCACCCCCCCCACCAATGCCCCCCTTTTGCCATTTTCGAGGCTGCGCTGCGTCGCACAATTTTCAATGCGCTCTTGCCTCGAAATGGTGGAAAATGCGCGTCCGTTGTTAGTCGGAAAACGTCGTCATCCGTCGACGGTTGTTTTGGCTGGCTTTGGACCAGGAGTTCCTCTGCCAGCGGCGGAGGCAGCTACATCAGCAGCAGCAGCAGCGGCGGCAGCGGCAGAGTCAGAAATCTAGCTTTGGCTTTTGCCTTGCAAAACCAACAACAACGGCAGCAAGGCGAACTCAAGCACGAAGCTTCCGTCGGCACTTCGGCTCTCACTTCGGCAGCCGAGGGCGAGAGAGATGGGTGGCTGTGGGAGAGCGAAGGGCCGAACAAAGAGCCCACTCTCTCCCCCCCTCACACCCACCACACTCCCACTCCAACTCCAACCGAATGTATGTGTGCTTGTGTGCGTGCGTGTGTGCAACGGAGCAGGCAAAGCAATCAGCAGTCAGCGACGGGGTCATGGGAAAGGGAGAACGGGAGAACGGGAGAATGGGAGAATTTGGGGGGAATTGCTCTCATCGAGAGCCAGCCAGCCAGCCAGCGAGCGAGTGAGTAAGTCTGTGCGAGAGCGAGCAAGAAGGATGGCCTGCCTAAGCCGATGCCGCCTCGCTACCAAAACCACCCGAATGCCGCCCCGAAGCCACCCACTTTTATCAGTCAGCAAAAGGTCGTTCGGCTCTGCGGTCGCTCTGCTCCAAAAGCACCTGACTCGCTGGCGACACTGATAAGAATCGCAAGATCAGGTGCGACGTCATCCAGCTCTCGTAATCAGTACAAATAAAATTAATAAACTTGTATGGTCACAAGCGCTTGCTTTGAACTGATTTTATAGTTATTATTATTAACTATCATTGAATTCTTCGAAACTCTTTATCAAAAAAAATGGGAGATATTATGATTCAGGTTTCAGGGATCACGTCTAGTGATATTTATAATTTCTTGTTAGCTTAAATATATTTAACTTAATGTATCTAATATATTAATCTATATTAATAGCTTTTAAGATTATAAATTAAAAGAAGAATAATAACATTCTTTCATTGCATTAATCTATATCAGAGATGGGCACGTAAAGGTTCTTTCGGCTCTCAGAGATCTTTTCCTTATTTTTGTTGCTGAACAAGTTTACAAAAACAAAATATAAAAAAAAAAATATTTTTTCTCTTCCCAAGATTTTGCCCATCTACACAAAAAAAAAATAAGAGTTTAACCTTTTTACGCGTTGTCTTAAAAGTATACTCAAATAGTATAACGGGTTTAGTATACATTTTATACTTCAAAATATCAAATATATACTACAAAGTATAATTTTTATACTCCAAAGTTTCAATTGTGTATTTTCGAGTATTATTTTTATACGAACCTACATCGAAAATTCGATAACATATCGCGTTAGCTGGCATTTAGTGCTTTTCTGTTTGTCGCGTTAGTGATTATTATGAAATATNTGGTGCAGATGAGTATAAAATGTATACTTTCGTAGTATCAAATTAATAAGCAACTTATTAAGATATTTTTAATACTCAAGAGTTTAGAATTCATGTAACAATAGTATAGTTTCTATGACGACTTTTTTTGGGTGTACATTAGCTCCAGAAAGCAGTAATCAGTGTCAACTTTTGTACATTTCTAGTGTACCTTTGGATTTTTCTCTGTGTGTGGCTGCCAAGAGGAGGTGCCTCCAGATGAGATCTAATTATTGTCAAGAGAGCGTACACTTGACACCCACTCCCGCGTAAGTGAGATGCGGAGAAATGTGGAGATGGGCTGCCACGGATGTCAATGTGGATGGCAAGCGCCTCCAGCCGGTCCATCATCACCAACAACATCATTATCAACGCCATCGGAGCTCCGAGCCCGGAGCTCGGAGCACGGATCGGGGAACGAGGAGAGCGGGGGGCGAAGTGAAGGCAAACACAAAGGCGGCGGAGAGGCGAGGAGAGGCGAGGAGACGAGGGCCCAAGACGGGCAAAAGCGCAAAATACATAATAATAAAAACAGAATGTACAATAAAACGAATAAAAATGAATAACGTGCCGGGGACGGCTGGAGGGGAACGGCAGGGCGAACGAATAAAGAACACACGCACATTTTGTGGTAACCCGATACCCTGGCCAGCTACCCTCCAGCCAACCGTGGCATTCGACGAACGCAGAATGATGACGACGTCGGCCCGCAGTGGATGGGGAGGGAGAACACACACAAGCGGTGTGGGGAGGGGGCTGGGATAGAGCAGAGACAGGGACGGGCACAGCGGCAGGGGAGTGGGATGGACTTGGGACTGGGACTGGCACTGGAACTGAGACTGGAACTGGAAGTGGAACTCGGACTGGGTCGCCTCGGTAGTGCGAATGCGAGTATATGAAGTATGTATATGAAGTATGATGGTGGCTGCTGTTCCTCGAGGGAAGAGGAGGGAGGCAGAAGGACGCAGGGACACGTCTGGAACTGGGTTTGTGCGAGTGAGTGAGCGTGAGCGTGAGGGCGAGGGGAGAAAGATGCCCAGAAATTCCCGTAGAAATGCGCATAATGGCAGCAGATCAATCAGGGAGCGCGTTGAAGGACTCAACTGATGATCAGACCTATGGGATTGCTTAAGTGTCATTTTTTGTTTCGCCTTACGTTTTTACAAATCCTTAAACGGTAAAATAATTTATTATGATCCCTATTTTAGTTGCATTTAAGAATCAAAGGTTCCATTAACCATTACTTTCCAGTAATTATATTTTAACTACACCCCAAAAAAATACAAGAGTTTAACCTTTCTACGCGTTGTCTTAAAAGTATACTCAAGCAGTATAACGAGTTTTGTATAAATTTTATACTTCAAACTTTCAAATATATACTCCAAAGTTTAGTTTTTATTCTCTATAGTTTTAATTGTGTATTTTTGAGTATTATTTTTATACGAACCTACATCGAAAATTCGATAACATATCGCGTTAGCTGGAATTTAGTGCTTTTCTGTTTGTCGCGTTAGTGATTATTATGAAATATTGGTGCAGATGAGTATAAAATTTATACTTTTGTAGTATTAAATTGATATAGCATCTTATTAAGAAATTTTTCATACTCAATTTCATACAATCGTATAGGTTCTATGATGATTTTTTTTTTGGGTGAGGTATACATATGCCTCTTTTACTCCTCATCTGAATGAGATATTTAAGGTCGGACAGTAAAGGGATAATGACGACAGACTCAGACTGACGACTTCACCCAGAAAGAACAGAAAATATCAAATAATTTTTTTGATTGATCCGTGATCGCTTTTTATTCTCAAAACAAGCCCATTGGTTTACTAAAAGTCGAACTACCTTTCTGAAAAATCAAAAAATCTGATATAATATGAATTTGAGGTTTCGCTCGAAAAGCCAGGGTGGAGCGGAAATTGACCCAGGATGGGCATGATTTTTAACTGTTTCAAAGAGTTTCTGGGGGTTTTGTGTAGAGATTTTAGACTCTAGAATTAATCAGGGTTGAGCTCGAGCCTGCAGAAGGTTTTTCCTGACTTAAACAAAGACACCTCAAGCTTAGGTAAAAAATAAAAATGAAATGTAAATAACATATACATACGAGTATGTATATATTCTATGGATATTCTTCTATCTTTATTTGTATTCTATATTTTTTTTTAGATCCCAAGACCGTAAGCGGTTGCTATAACATTACCTAATGTCCTATTCAATTTAAGCGGAGATGTTATTTAATAATTTTTGAATCCTACTGAGGCACTTACAGGCGTGTCAATCTTTATTTTAAAATTTTATTAAATAAACATTACAAACAGTTGTAATTTAAATGTTATTCCTATTGTACTCTCGTCGACAGCTGTTGGAATGTAGCTGGTAGTATCCGGAGCCCTCAAATCAAATTCAAAATTCCTTCGTTCTTAGAAAATTGCTAGCGAAAGCTTGAAACTATGCACAAGACCTGGAACAAGCCGTTGCACAAGCGCAAGCTGGTAAGTGAGGGCAGAAGGCCTTAAGGAAAGCTTTAAGTGTCCTTGTCCTGATCCTATATCCCCCATATCCAGTGGCAAAGCGTGTCGAAGCCCGGGAAGCTGGTGTACTATATGCAGCCGCTGGTCGAGCACTTGTTCGATATCTGGATGCAGCCGCTGCCCTTCCCCACGCTCCTCAAATTCGCCTACAGCTGCGGCCTGTTCTTTTTCATCCTGCTGCCGATCCTCTTCCCGCTGTCCGTCCTGCTCTTTTACTACGGCATCTTCCAGTACGTCTGCGAGGAGCACTTGGGGGCGGTCCCGCCCGACAACCTGGACCTCCTTGGGGCCGCCCTGCACCTCTGGCGCTTCGAAGTGACCAACAAGAAGTATCTGCTGTTCGTGACCATGTACATCGACCGCTACCGAGTGATTATAACAGCCATATCTTCGACAGTCGACTATATGCGCATGGCCCTGTGCTTCGTCTTCAGCTGAGCCAGGATCGCCAGATAGCCGATATGTACTTACAGATTTTGGATGACGATGGGCAGGGTTGCTAGGGAGGAGGCTGATTCCTTGTGCATTTTGTTGTGCGATATTCGAATAAGTTGGGAGTTTAGATACTCGAATAGTGGTTTTTGGCGGAGATCTTTTTCAAGGCTTGAATAAACTCCTTGTAGGATTTGATTTCGGAGTGTTTTATAATATTTTTGTTATTAACATTTTAACCAATATCATTATTTGTTCATATTATTGGTCAGCATCAAAAGCCGATTATCCTTATCTAGACATGTACAAGTATGTCCATCCATCTGCTCAGCTAAACCGTTTTATCTCTCTTTAAAGGACGAGTTTCTAAAATCAGTACCTATTTCAGGGTCATAATTTTGGACAAGAACTTCAAAGTTGGTAAAATGGTTATTTTGCATACCGACTTGCATGAACCCCATGCAGAACAAGTTTGGTTTATATGGTGGGCACGCCTAGCTACCTAATACTCAAGATTCTCATACATTTTTACTTGTATGTAGAAATATAGACCAAAAGACTATAATAAACTTGGAGATACTCTTCAAGGCCGGATACCTCACAGTTGAAGCTTAAGAATTAATATACCCTTATGTGGCCATAATTGATTCGATTAAATCATCTTCCTAGACGCATAGCTGAATAGCCTGAATCACTGAGGAGCTCAAACCTATCTCAAACGGATTGTCCCACATCCATCTACCTAGTTGGCAGTCCGCTCTCCGTTGCCCGCTCCGGCCCTGCCAAGGTGGTGCCTATTCAAACAATAACCACTTTGGCAGTTGCTGGGCTGTTCAAAGTGCCGCTTTAGATTCGGATTTGGCGCCGATGTGGTTTGCTGGCTGCCACAAAGCTGCATGGAACACAGATACACAGATACACAGATACACACACACCCTCGCCCAGACTGCACATGCAAAAAGAATAAGGGAAAAACACAGTATGAAAAAGTTAAAGTAGCAGCACACTGAGTTGCTCATCGAGGCAACAGCCATAAACATATATCGGGTTACAGGCCAGGAGGAGCTGAGGCAGACGCCGGAGGGGGAAGCGGCGGGCTGGTAAAGGGAAGCTACGCAGTGCAAACTATAGCCGAGAACGAGCGTGTATCTGTGAGATACTCGTACTTTTGTCGGGCGCACAAGTGTGAGTGCGCCTTGCGGTTGCCACGGCATCCAATTTATAATATTTTTGCATTATATCTGTTTTTTTTACCATTTTTGTTTTCATTTTTATTACGACAATTTCTCGCTTTTCGGCCGCCGTTCGTGAGGCGAGGCCCGTTGTGGAGGAGCCGTAAGTGATATACCATTTAGTATAATGGAACTATCTCGGCGAAAGTTGGGCCTTTTTGGCAATATACCAACTAGAGTTAGTTGGCGGAAGGGGACGGATGCAAATGCCTGGCAAGGGAGCATAGGAAACGCGGCCACTTCACAAAATCCATTTCACTTTTTCGACTGTTTGCACTTCACATGACTTTCGGCAGCAGCAGCAGCAGCAGCGGCAGCAGAAGGACCCAAGCCGGTCCTGGTCGGAGGACAAACAAAAGGATGCTAGCCAGCCAAAGGATGTTTAATATTTGAGAAAATATTCCGTATCAGTGGCCGAGGATCTCTCGCGATCTCCCTCTCGAGGAGGAAGCAGCCGAAAGGAGTTCCACAACTGTTTGAAACTATTTGCTTAAGCGGAAATGCAGATGTTCAGGGAAATCGGGCGAGGGGAAAGGAAAGGGAGAGGGAGAGGGAAAGGACTGGGGATTTTAATTAGTGACGAGGCCTGCCAGACATATGCCGGGGATATGCCTATGGCGGAAAGTAAACATCAACAAATCAAATAATAATACAATAAATACCTACATATTTATGCATACATATATGAACATTTTGGAATGTGGAACAACATGATAATGACTTTGTCAGCGGCTCTTTCTCTCAATGCCGCCGACCGAACCACCGCACCCAATCCTCCTCAGCGTGCGTCCTTGGCACTAATTAGCCAGCCCCCTTCTGGCCCCTTCCACCCACTCGACGACCTTGAAAGTAAGTGTCGTCAGCTTTTGTAATTGAAAATTTAAATGCAAATTAATATATTATTTTTTCGCGTTGACACTTGCGGGATACATCTCAGATAGAGCATAAAGATATAGATTTGTCTATACGTTCGCCACTGGTATAACCAGTGCAGATATATATCCACTTTGGATCTATATGAAATGCACCCAAGGAGACTTACTTTACCCAGTGCTTCAGCCAGTAAATAATATTAAAGTGTATACAATTTTGAAACTCACTCTTTATGCTCGGCGGCTCGATCTCTTTGTCGGCGATTCTTGAACCAATTGGAAACCTGTAAAAGCACAAAAATAGCTTAGAGACATTCGCAAGTATGGACCGTTGTGTGCCATGATTAATGAGATGCAATTAACATGTGGAAGCTGGCATCCGTGAGGAATTGCATTTGAAATTTGTCAAAAAATGCGTTTGACATTTGGCTTAATTTTGTCGTTTGAATTTCGGTTTTTGGCATCGGCCATCGACTCACCTGGGTGGTGGTCAGTCCTGTGGCCTCGGCCAGATCACGTTTCTCTCGCGGCGATGGATATGGATTGTGCGAGTACCAGTCTCTCAACACCGAGCGGGATTTCTCCTACGAAAGAATCAAAATAAAAAGACCCATCTTCAGATAAATATTATATATATTGTTTTAATTACACCTAAATCCCTGAATGACAAAAACTTTGTCATATTTATTTGTTAGAGATTTATATTAAACTAACTAGTTGGCGGAAAATTCAACTTGAAAGTTTTAAAGGGTGTTATGTCTATATAGAGTTAGAGATAAATACGTATCTTTATTATTTATGAAGTAGGAAATATCTTCGTTTGTGCTGTAAATACTTCAGAACAATGTATAATACCCAACACGATATACCACGACGAAAGCTAACTTCGGGAAGCAGTATGTTTTGTGTCCCTTCAAAGGTTGAATTTGTGAAAAGCATCGAGGCAAAGACAGCGAAGTCAAAACAAATTTGCCCCAATCCTTCCTTCACTTTAGGAAGGCTTAAGGAATTTATTTCCCGGAAAAATATATATGTACTTTATAGAGTCAAAGATTTCACTGCCCTTGAATTTGCCGTCGATATTATAAAACCCTGGAAGGGTACACTTCTCAAAAGTAGGCCAAGAACAAAAATACCAGAATCGAAAAGAAGAATTCTCACAATGAGAACGGATGTTTATTCCTGAGTTAAGACGAATTCTTCGTCTTGAAGAACGAATCGTTCTTGATAAAAATATTAAGAAAGGGAACTCTTTCTTGAGCTTAGGAAGAAAAACAAACTTAATTTTACATTTCCCCCGTAATTTAATATGTGAAATCTAATATGTAATTTTAAATTGTATGCATATATATATGTCGTATGCACTACGTGTTCCATGTTCAATATTCGAAATTCTATACCTACTATATATTGTTAGTTAGTGGCAAGTTCTAGTCAGTTTTCAATAGGACTGACGCCCTTAGCGTGATTTACTGAGCTGAGCCTAATCTATTTTAATCAACTGAAAGCCTGCCAGAGAGCAAACATACCGTTTCCTGTGGAGTATAAATGGTAATACCCCGATAAGGCCGAAAGGCGTCACCCCTGGCGGAATCAGACAGTCTCAGCCCAAGCAATCAGACTGACGAGCGGACAGTTGTACGATTTCGCCGCTTGCCACAATTAAAATGAAAAGCGGCCCAGGACTCGGCAACCGGCACTCGGGACTCACCTTAAAACAGTAGCTCGTCTCCTCGCCGTCCCAGATGGTGCGGGGCAATGGAAATTTACGGCGAACACGATATTTGCCAACAGCACCCAAGGGTCTTCCTCGCAGTTTTTCGGCTTCCACATAATGCGCTACAGCCGGAGAGAAAGAATTCGTTTTTGTTTTCGGTCTTGGGCCTTCGAACATTTTGGGGTTAAGCAGCAGTGCGAGTCTCACCTTTCAACCACAGGGCCTGGAGCTTGGCGTGATTTTGGGGCGAGAAGTGGTGATGCTCGAGCAGGCGGTACAGCTCCTTGTACTGGCCGCGATGGAATGCAACGACCGCCTTGGCCTTCAGCACGGACTCGTTCAGCTGCAGCTTATCACATTGTGGCAGGGACCAGAGGAAGCGGCCCAGTCTCTCGATATTGCCCGCCTGCTGGAGAACCTGTGTGGGGATTCATAGACATCAATTTAAGATCGTTGATTTGATAGTAATGTTGATTAATTTCCTGGATAGATTTAGCTACAATCGACCTATTTTATAAAGCTACATCCAAAGGCCACCTTCGAAGGCGCTAAGAGGTTTTCAAAAACCACCAGGATCTGGGTCCTAGTTTTCTGAATTAGGAACGAAAATTCGTGACTTAAGCTCAAATAATTATTGATTCTAGTACGAAAAAATGGTGCCCAAGACCACGACTCACAAGCCAAAATATTTCTCTGCCAGGGATCTGCCAACACACGCACAGAATGTATACAACACACCGAAGCAGTCAACTTTTAATTTTGTGGTTAAATGTATAACTTTTTAATCAATAACTTTGATATTTATGCAATATTACATAACATATTGGCTATTTCTAACATGTCAAACGCAATGCCCTCTGATTTAAAAACTCTGTTTGATTTTTGGTAAAAAATCGGTATTTTTAAAAATGTTGCAATAATACTAAATTATTATTTAATAATAAAATAAACAGATTTACATATATGCGTGCAATTTTATGGCTCTGACTCTTATAATTCTCAAGATAATGGTGCTTAAAGAGACTTCCCGACAAACGGAATAAGAGAGGGATATGGTTATATCCTCTTCATTTGTAAAAATATAATATATATAATATAATATAAAAAGTATTATTTTAAGGAAGGGAAGGGATACGAAATTGTAAATATTAATAGGACTATAATCGAGAAAATTGTTCCTTTCTAATTGTTTTTTTTTTTACCATCATCAACTTACCTCGCAGACGCAGGCCACCTGCTCCTGGGTGAAGCCAAAGCTTGGCAAGTTCTCCCTGCCGCCGGAACTTGCCCCGCTGACCAACCCTCCGCCTCCGCCGCTTCCATTGCTGCCACTGTTCAGGTGCAGTCCGCTGCCGCCTCCTCCGTTGTGCGTCATTATGTCCAGGGTGCTGCTGTTGTTGTTGTTGTTGCTGCTGGTGCTGGTGTTGTTGTTGTTGTTGTTGTTGTGCAGAACCACCGATCCAGAGAGGCCCGTGGGACTGTAGGGAGGCGTGTGGCGGGCGGTGAGGACAGCGGCCGCATTGGCCGCCGCCAAATCGTAGAAATCTGTGGCGGGATGCTGTAACATTTTGTGCGAGAAGCGGAGCTCCGGATGCTGCACTTGAATGGTGGTGATCGGATCGCTTCCAAGGACTCCTAAGGGTCTTCAAGTTCTAGACGAACTAGTGCGTTGAATAGCCTAATCTAAAGTGTGCTTCTTTGGTAATTTGAGCGCTGGAAAGAAAAGAAGCGCGAAATAGTATTTAAAATATAGATCCGAAATGAACTAAAACTGTATATAAAAGCATTCCAGCGGTAATTTTTAATAATAACATATTTAGCAGGTAATCCTGATTGCAACAACCCATTTCTAGGCAAATTCACGCCACAATTATCGCGTAAATTAACCCAGAGATTTTTCATCTTTTTATGGCCGCTTCGATTATTATTGAAACAACACTAATTGAGACACATAAAACTGTGGCAATTACCATTGAATGAAAAAGATTTTCGCCCCTCGCATTGGCACAAATGTTAAACAAAACAAGCGCGCCTGCTTTGAATTTCCATATTCATAAGCAGTCCGGAGATGGGAGATCACAAATCGAAATCGAAATCGAAATCAAAACACAACCTCGATTCGACCCCATGTTGTCAAACATGATTAACTAAGTCGCAGCGCACTTACGGATGCGAGATGCGAGATGCGAGATGTTCGATTATCGAAAATATGGTTTGGCCATAGCCAGAGCAGAGCTCTCTAACCTGTCCGCACCCGACCAAGAGATCTCTTACAAAAATAAACTCTTTACACAATATACGTGTATATGGGGCGCGTGTGGTGTTTCGGTATTCGGTATTCCTCTGATTTCAGATTTCTGTATTCGGTTCTAAGAATATTTCTAAAATTACCAAACGGCGGTGGCGACGGCGGCGACGCTGCTGCGTCGCGAGGGAGTGAGCGAGAAAGTGCCAGTGTATCCCCCAGATAGAATATCTCGGCTGCATTTTATAGATATTTTGATATTTGCAATCGATCTCTGCTCGCGGCCAGACTGTCCAGATAAACTGATATAGATACACATATCCCCTTGGGCCACGATCCCCGAGCACCATCCCCGACACCCCACTCTCGTATATCGAGCCGAGATATTCTTGGATCTGTTTTCAGTTTCAGTTCTCGCGTGTGTGCCGTGGCAGATTATATATACAAAACAAGAAAATAGAGATTTCGGTTTGGCTGCTGTAACGAAAATACCAACGCCAAGTTGGCTGCTCTTGAGTCATCGGCCTAGGCCAGATCCCCCGCAGCCGCCTCCTCGTCGGTTTCTCCCCATTTCTTCATTTCTTTGGGATTCTTCTGCTCTCTGTGCTTGTATTTCTTTTGGCCGTTTCATGTTTGACGCAAGTAAACAAGCAATATGCGAATGTGAAACGAAATACGCGATAAATTTTCAATCTGCTTTGCCTATAGCAGCGCGTACAAGTGGATTGTATCCGATGGATACACTGCAGCGACCCGAACGGAAGGAATAGTACAATATTAAGCCAATGCATCGAAGTCATTACGGATTTATGCAGCGCGAATTGGGCTCTTTTAAAGGGCTGTACAGGTAATTTGTAGTAATAAAGCTATAGCTCATAACAACCATTTTAGAGATGGGTATAATTAGGTATAAGTATCAATAATTGCGCTCTGATAAATTGTATTTCCGATGGACACAATATTCGATTTTTTAGGACAAAGAGGTTGTATTGGCATCATCATTTGAATACATAACTGATCAATTTTGAAAAACTGGACTAGCTAACTAAAAACCTTAACTTATATGATATTTTAGCCCTTTGACTTTTTGAATCATAATTCTTTATAGAACAGCTGTATTACTAAGTGATTTCTTAGCTATTTTTTTAATTGATGAAAGCATAATATTTTAATTCTTTTTGCTGGACCGGTGATGCGGTGATGGAAGATCTTTAAAAATATCACCCAATTATAAATTATAGATGAAAGAAAACTAACATAGCGACCACAATTCTAATCATAGTCAGCAAGAAAGGAAGCTAACTTCGGCAAGCCGGCGTTTTTATACCCATGCAGTTTGCATTTGGATCATGGAAAATCAATCCTTTTCGCTCAAACTAAAATACAATAACGAAGCTATGTTAATTTAAATGTAATGAAGTATGTTCATTTCACATTTACATTTTTAAGTATAATCATATAAAATTACAGATGCAGAGAAGTAATTTTTCCTATTAATTTTCAGATCGTTATTATGGCAGCTACATATGATATAGTCTTCTGATCTACTATAAACTAAAGGGAATAAAAATAAGACTATCTGCTAAGTTTCATTCAGATAGCTCAACAACTGGCACCCTAGTTTGCTTAGAAACAGACAGACGGACAGGGCTAAGTCGGCTGTTGATGCTGATCAAGAATATATTTACTAATAAAGTGGAAAATTACTTCTTCCCTGAGTTGCAAACTTCTGACTTGAACTTTTTGTATAACGGAAAGTTACTGTCACCTGCGAAAGTAAATAAAACAAAGGGACTACTCGGTCTTGGCTTAATCTATTCGTTTGGAGATGTTAGTCAAACTTCTGCTACATCTGCTAATTTTTATTAAGCAATATATATTACAAATTGCAATTAATAAATATATATTTATATAATTACTCTCTTCCATGCTCAAATACAATATTTGCATTCTCTAAAAAACAATTATGATAAGGTTTCCGGGATTTAATAAAGTTTCGCTGGCCAATTTGTTAAAAATCTCAAATAGATTTGTTTAAACTGCATGTTTAAATTGCCAAAAAATTAACATTAGAAGGTAAATATATGCAATGAATATTTTTATTTTAACTATATCATTTATTTGTCGTTGGAACGATCGGAAAATGAATAGAAACAAGAATGAAAGCTAACTTCGGTAAACCGAAGTTTGTATACCCTTGCAGTCTGCAATTGGATCATTGAAAATCGATCCATTTTAGTAATGTTAGAAAAATATCGAATTTTGTAAATTTTGTAAATTTTACATTTTCATATAAATCGACCGATCGCTTCTATGGCAGCTATATGATATAGTTGGCCGATCTTAACAAAATTAAAACCGTAATTCTAAAACCGTAAAAACCGCTATATCTCGAAGTTTTAAAAAATACGTTTAAAAACAGAGATGTCAAATTTTTTTTACATTAAATTCGTCATCATTCCTATGGCAGCTATAGGATATAGTAGTCCGATCTCGGCCATTCCGACACATTACTGCGTGCTAAAGAAATAAGACTATGCTGAAAATTTCAGCCCCATACCTCAAAAACTGAGAGACTAGTTCACGTAGAAACCGACAGACGGACAGACAGCCGGACATGGCTAGATCGACTCGGCTGGTGATGCTGATCAAGAATATATATACTTTATGGGGTTGGAGATGCCTCCTTCATTGCGTTGCAAATATCATGGCAAAATTATAATACGGAGATGCCTCTCCGACCCCATAAAGTACATATATTCTTGATCAGCATCACCAGCCGGGTCGATCTAGCCATGTCCGTCTGTCTGTCGGTTGTCTATCGAGCTGAAATTTTTAGCATAGTCTTATTTCTTTAACACGCAGTATATATGTCTGAACGGCCGATATCGGTCCACTATATCCTTTAGCTGACATAGAAATTATGGCGAAATAAATGTAAAAAAAATGTCACTTCTCTGTTTTTAAACGTGTTATTTTAAATTTCGAGATATAGCGGTTTTTTACGCTTTAAGAAGTACGATTTTAATTTTATTAAGATCGGCCAACTGTATCATATAGCTGCTATAGAAGCTAGCGGTCGATTTAAATGAAAATGTAAAATTCTACATGTAAAATGTAAAATATCGATACAAAAATCGATATTTTTTCAACATTACTAAAATGGTTCGATTTTCAATGATCCAATTGCAGACTGCAAGGGTATACCAACTTCAGTTTACCGAAGTTAGCTTTCTTTCTCGTTTTTTTTATGTTTAAGCATTGTCATTATGATACCATTAGCATTCAAAAGCTGTAAATATTAGATTAAATATTCTGATCAGAGTGTTACGATAGGCTCTTGAATAATTAATAAGCAAATTCGAAAAAATTTCGTAACTTTAAAATTAAGAACACAAGACAGAAAGCTATGATCTGGTCCTTTGTCCCTTTTGAATTAATCCTTCCGCAATACAAACTTGTTGTTGACTTTTATGGATCACACGATCGTCTTAATCATTTTAAGCACTTTAGGGCCAACTTCAAAGCTCTTACTAGTAGCTTAGAGATAGCATACCAACGTTTATGGCCTTGTACCGTTGCGCGCCGTTGAAATCCCTGCCCCCACATAGAATGTGGTGACCATTCCACACCGAACAACACCAGCAGCTACGGCAGCCACCTCGAGATATTCTACCCGATATCGGGCTGCATCTTTTGGCTGCCTCTCAATTTCTCGCGAGAGATGCCTTATCGAGTGTGTCGCTTGGCTGCCCGCTGCCTGACTTTTGTGGCATTCGAATAAAATTAATTTAATTTATTTAACAAATTTTGTAATTTATTTCCAGTGCTGCGCTATCTATCGGATTTCTGTTTCTGTTTCTACTTTGTGTGTGCGCTCTATTTCCATTCCCCCTCGGGCTCTCGGACTCTCGGCTGCCCGTTGTTTATTTTGACTTTTATAAGATTTTAATTTGAGTGTTATTGTCTGCAAGCGGGGGAATCTCGAGGAATCTGAAAGCGGACACCTAAGCCTCGCCTAAGCTGAGATCAGATGAGATGCGACGTTCTATTGGGCTGTTAATCAAATTGAATTGTTGCTGCTGCCGTGGCTGCAAGCCCTCGCCTAATTAGTTTGTAATTAAAGTCAACTTACAATAAAAGCAGACACACTTTTTGGTTTGTCTCAACTTTTAGTCTGGCGATGACTTGTTGATGGATTTGATGGCGGCCCTAATCTTCCCCACACCGGATTCCTGAGCTGCTCACACCGAGAGCTCCGTAAGTGAACTGGCCGGGACAGTGGACTGTTTTGGGAGAAGCTCAGCTCCGGCGTCCGGAGTCCGGGGTCCGTAGTCCGGAGTTCGGAGCAGATTCGCGACTGTTTTGCCCGGCTACACCCGAAATCATCTGTGTCGGCGTCTGTGTTTATACAATGTAATCAAATGGGGAGCATTGTGAAAGCAACCTGTTGTGGGCCAGTCGCTGTTCCGCGTAAACCGAGCGGCGGGATTAGTAAGCAACCGGATGGCCAAGACCAAGACAAGCGCTATCCGCGAGACACTCGTGGGCAAAACTTATGGGCGAGCAAGTGTATTTTTAACATTTTCCGTTTAATTGCCGCGTGAAGGGAGCAACGCACAAAGAAATCGAATAGAACGCTGCATAATGAATGAAATTTGTCAATTTAATGGGACGCACACACAGATACAGATGCATCTTTATTCGCACAGCTGTATCTCGGCATGTGTGTTGCATCTTCGCTACTTGTCGCATTGCTTCGGTACATTTGCCAAAGTTTTGAATGAAACCCAGATGAATTTGCCGAAAGTCTCGCCCTCACCCTCGCCCACCAATTACGGCCGATTCAGTACGCCGGTGCGTAAAATGATCAAAGCCGCCGTGGCCAAGCTTGCGTATCTGCCTGCATCTGTTGGGGCCAGTCTTGGCAAGGAATGGAATGCGTAAACTTTTCAATCTGACCACTTCCGAGATGGAAGATAACCGGGGCCCAGCGATGAGTGTGCCCGAAAATACTCACGAATAGGACACACAAGATCGCCCGCAACATCTGCTCCCATCTCCGCACTCAATTAATCATGCGACTTCTGACGACAAACACGCGCTGGCCAATTCCTATAAACGCCGAATCCCATATCGTACACTAAACCAAAATAAATCGATCGAATATACTTGTCCCATATTATTTGAAACCGGAGATTCAATGATTCCAGCACCAAGATGATGAACTGCGCTGAATGCTTGCTTCCAAAGAGCACCTTTAAAAACGGACAAGATCTCAATGGGCTATTAGTAAAAGTCGAGTCTTAGAGTTTTTTTATTAAGTCAATTCATCTCCTAATACCTAATAATGGTTTTGAATCCATCAAACTTTAAATAAATGTATAAACTATAATATACTTTATTTTCTTTTGACTTGGGGGCAAAACGGTCTCTCAAAACTTTCCAGTGCTTTCAGGATTAAAATATTATCCTGATAAATTATTAAATATTATTCATTGAAAGCACTGAAAAGTTTTGAGAATCCCTTTTTCCTAAGCCCAGCAAGAAACCAATAAGGAATGTTTGGACTGAGTTATATTCAGTTATTTCGGCTACCTTAGACCCCGCAAATAGATTCTCTTTAAAAATCCATTGATCTTATTCGCATTTTATTAAAATTGAATAAAATCCTTTTGATTATAATGTTGGCTCTTTCTTTTTCTTCTGTGTGTACTAAATATTTGCACGTTCAGCAACCGGACAGATTTTGGTTCACGCCCACTCATCGGCGGATCTGATGTCTTCGCCTGACAGTGTTTCGCGATAAGTTAATATAATTTCGAATTTCTAGCAAAAATCGGCCTGATATAAAAATAAACACTAGTAACAAATGTATCCGATGGATTCGAGTACCAAATTCGAGATGCGCGCGTGAAGCATCTCGGTGATGAATGAATGACAAATGGAAATTGTTTTTCCTGCTGCTCGTCCATCGCATACTTTCTCTAATTAATAAATTCTGAGGCGGGTGGGCCCAAGGCAGTCGTAGTGGGCTGCTCACTCAGATGCCTGGCCATCGAGAGGTGGATAAAACAACAGAAATTTGCATTTGCTGTGTAAACAAGTATATTTCTTAAATACTCGCATGTGTGTATGTCGGACATGCATCTCTTGAGCTCGAATATGTATTCCTCAAGTGCCTCGAGTTGTGTTTCTGATGGCTGCTGGTAATTTGGAATTCGCCAATGCCAGAACCGCCAAACGGCGAATTGCACTCTGGCATTCTCCTTTCCCAATTGAGATTGCCAAATAAGTTGTGAATCAATTGACTTCTATGATGGATTGCTTCGTTAGAAATGGACTGGTTTGGTGCATATTTAAAACATAAACAACATAGCTAAGAATTAAGGTGTCTAACTGATGTTTCATCTAAGGTCCAACATTGATGCCTTGACAATAACATCATTGTTAAATCATTATGAATTAAAAACCTCGAAGTGCTGCTTACTTTACAATTGCAGGAACCATCTGCAACATTAACTGAAATGTTATTTACCAGTTTTTTACGCTTTGCTTAATTTAAGTAGCAAATAAACTTTAATGCCGCACAGATGTGTTTCTTTTTATTAAAACTTAAATCAGATTGACAGTTGTAAATTATGAGTGACCCTTGATCAAGTTATTGTCATTCATTCATCTAAATCACTGTCAAATGATTTTTAGGAACCCCTTCATTTTATGTAAAATATTTATAACGATATTTTGGTATAAATAAGATAAAAATGTAACCAAAAACCTTTGCTATGATTAAATTAGGACTCTTTATGTACTGCTGTGTATTTTATTAAGATCTGCTGGCGGGTTCTCGCGCTCAAAAGTAAACTTTTTGCCGTCGGCAAGTGGGAGATCCAACGAAACCCAATATGTGGCTCACCTGTATTTTGATTATTTATTGTTGATACGTATCCGTGTTTGTTTTCTAGTTATTGTTTGTTGTTTCTTTGTTGGGATTTGTGCTTTCGCTGCTGCGGTTCTCGGGCTCTGACTCTGTTTCTGACTCTGATTTCGATATATCCGCAAGTGTTAGCAGTGGCATAACGAATCAAACGATGATTTCGCCGCGTGGTTTCAGCCTTAGAAAACTTTTCTCCTCTCACACACTGGCACACACACTCACTCGCGCACAGAGCTGTGCCGGGCACACATTTATCATACGCACTGTGTTAACACGTGTTGCAAATTATTTTCGCGAGCAAACTCTTCCCTGTTCTGCCGTGATTTGAACAAATGGCCCTACACAGTCCCAATTACGGGACTACGAATACGGGAACGGGGTAAAATCAGCGGCGACAGTGCCGAAACAGTGCCAACAAAGTATGGCCGCCACCGGATTGATTAGCCTACTTCTGGCCCTCTAGCCGTGCTTATTCTTTGTACTGTGTGCGTTGATTTGTAGCGCTTAATTGTTCGATCGGAAGGTAGGTTTGAACTCTTGTGCGATCCGGACGGGAGGTCGGGCAGCGAACCGCACGCGACGGAATTTCGAGAACAACTAGCGTATCCGTATCCGTACCGAATCTGGACTGGCGCTGATTCCCGTTCTCGATCGCTCGACGGCCCAAACAAAACTGAATGTATCTTCGGGCAGCAGCTGTTTGGCTGTGTGGATAGCTGTGCAAGTGTGTATCTGTGTGCGACTTCCGCGGGCGTCTCTCTCTATCATAACAGAAGGCAGAAAACAGAAAACGAAAAATGGTTGGTGCTGCCGCCGCTGTGAGTGTGCTAGAGCGAGATGGCTGACACGGTTGTGTGTGTGTTTGCGCCGTGGGGTGAGCCGGCATTGTAGCTCTCCAACTGTATAGAGAGAGAGAGAGAGAGTGAGAGAGGCTGCCCGGCAACAGTGGCGGTCCCCAATAAAGTTATTACGTATTGTTTTTTATACCCGGTACCCATAGGGTACAAGGGCAGTATAAGTTAGTGCCAACAGAGAATGTATGTAGCAGGCAGAAGGAGGCATCTCCGACCACATAAAGTGTATATATTCTTGATCAGCATCACCAGCCGAGTCGATTTAGCCAGCTCCGTCTGTCGGTCAGTCCGTGTTTTTAAACAGATCTCAGAGACTACAGCTACCAAATTTAATGACAACATTGGAATCTGTTGCACGCAGATCAGTTTGTTTTAAAATTTGGCCAAACCCACCCAAACCCAAAAAGTAAATAAATATAATAAATAAATAGGTATCCGCGGACGTTTTCTAAAAATTTGGGTAAAATCGGATGACAAACATGGAAGTTATTAAGTTATTCGGTGCAATGGGTATTGCTCAACATGTTCCTAGCAACATACATATGTCTGTTTTGGGTGATGCTCAAGATGTTCCTACCAACATTTGTCTTTTTTTGATGTTGCCAACATGTTTCTAAAAACATTTGTCTTCATTTGACAACATTTTAATTTTTCCATGTTCATGGGCTATTTATTTTCACCCACAATGCTTTGGGTACCGGCTATCTCACAGTCGGTCACACTTGACTGTAGCTTTCCCACTTGTTTGGATGTTGCTCATAATGTATCTAGCAACTTTTGTCTTCATTGATCAACATTTAAATTTTTCCATGTTCTTGGGCTATTTAATTTCACCCACAAATGCTTTGGGTACCGGGTATCTCACAGTCGGTCACACTCAACTGAAGCTTTCCCGCATGTTTCTATATAACTTTAAGGCTTAGTAATTTTGTATAGATACTATCTAATAATATGTACTTAAAAATTCGTAATCTTTTTAGATCTATTAGAGAGTTCAAGTTCAAGTGTTAATTTGAACTAAATCTATATAGAGAAGTTTACAAGATGTTTGCAATGCAGAATGGAAGATCAAATTATCATGAATTAAATATGTGTTGAATTTAACTTTATCAGTTCAAACATAATTTCAATTTTGTTTTAAAATTTGGTCATTTTTACTTCCTGCTCCGAAAATCGTAAAAATCGTATAACTAAGCTTTCCGGCTTAAGGTTAATAGATTTAAAAATAATTACAATTAAGCCGAAAGTTTCAGTAAAATCGGATGATAAAAAATGAAAATTATTAACCAATAAAGTTTCTGTGTATACTTGTTCTTCATCTCCTATGGTGGCAGCACCAGTCCGTGTTGCTCAAAATGTTTCTAGCAACATTTGTCTTTTTTGGCTGTTGCTTATCATGTTCCTAGCAACATTTGTCTTTATATGACAACATATTCTTGTTTCCATGCTTCTTTTAATTTCACTCACAATGCTTTGGGTACCGGATATCTCACATCTGGTCACACTCGAATGGTATTATGATCAATATCAAGTTGATTTATGGTGCCATTTTTTATTTATTTCATTATTTAATTTTCTGTAAACATTAAAATTAATTAAAAGTAATTAAAATTAACTCAAAAGTTGTTCTATGAAATACAGAATCAAAAATTGTAATTTTTATGTTTAAATTTCAGTAATATTCTGCTGACTTGCAAATAAACTCTGAAGAATAATTGCATTAATAATTTGTCAAATATTCCGTATTTGCGGAGTCAGTAGGACAAGAATAGTCAAAAATGTAGATACGTATACACAAACTAGTTCGCCCTGATTGTAATTAGGGAAGCGACTGTGTCTCTCCTGCTCTCCCTCTCTCTCTCTGTGCTCTCCTGCGCGATCGTTGACTGGCAGTTTGACAGTCACTGCAAGGCAGGCAGTGTGCGAAAGAGCGAGAGCGTAAACAGGTTGGCCGCCTGAACGCCCCCTCCATGTTACCTGTTCCCAGGCACAAACAAGACGCTCACACGGAGAGACACTCACGCACACAGCGGCAGTGGCGCAACAACAATCTTGTGATTGGTCAGTCCGAAGTGCCTTGCCAGCAAACCGCATGCGCAATGACCGCCATATTGAAAGGCGGAAATCGGAGGTAACAGTAATTGCAACGCCACTCCGCCCCGGGAACTCCTTCTCCTCGAAGCGAAGGATGCTCACAGCGGCAGGCTCGGTGCCTGCGAGCCCTGCAATCCCATTTTAATTATCCTCTGCATTTGATTCTGGTATCTTCCGTATAATTGCAATTACTGCTTCGGCATTCCGAACGTTACTTCATCTTTGGTTTCATCTGGACTGATTGCACTTTTTCCGGATGAAAATTAAGGGATTATTCACCAGGAGAGTGCAATCAGAGACCCTGTTAATTTGTTGACTTATCCTATCGTATTATACACCCAAAAACAAAAACAAGAGTTTAACCTTTCTACGCGTTGTCTTAAAAGTATACCCAAGCAGTATAACGAGTTTAGTATAAATTTTATACTTTAAACTATCAAATGTATACTCCAAAGTTTAGTTTTTATACTCTATAGTTTCAATTGTGTATTTTTGAGTATTATTTTTATACGAACCTACATCGAAAATTCGATAACATATCGCGTTAGCTGAAATTTAGTGCTTTTCTGTTTGTCGCGTTAGTGATTATTTTGAAATATTGGTGCAGATGAGTATAAAATGTATACTTTCGTAGTATTAAATTGATAAGCATCTTATTAAGAAATGTTTCATACTCAAAAGTATAGAATCCATGTAACAATCGTATAGGTTCTATAATGATTTTTTTTTGGGTGTAGGAAATATGGAATATGTAATGAAATCCCTAAGAATATATTTATTTATTTATTTAATTTTAGGGATCTTTCTCTTTTATTTATCGGCTTAATTTATTTGTTGTCTCGGAATATAATATATGTTCGAGTTTAAGTATATGCCACAACCAGACCATCTTTTTTTTTGATGCGAGTATATGTATATTTATTTTTAAGATATCTCTAAACAATTAATCATACCACGATTTAAGAAAAAACTCCTACAATGCCATTATAAATATCAAATTGCATTTTTATTACTTATATCTTTGTCACATTGAAAAACAGTCACATATATCGGTAGCTCGATCTCATCAAGTGCCTTCGATATCTCGCCATGGACCACACAAAACGAGAATAGGAGGAGCACAAGGGAAATATGATCGAAAACCCAAAACCTTATCGACTGATGGGGCGCCAGGCTGATGCACCTGACCAAGATCGGCCACTGCCCGCCCAGATCATCGTCTAAGATCTCCTTAGCTGGCGATTTCCGTATCGCTTACAGCTAGCCCCGTCGGATACATTTTTGGCGCCAGGTCTCGATAGTCACCGAATAGCCAAAATAAGTGTTAAAAAATTAGGAAATCGTAAAATTAACATAATAACAGATCATGTTTCAATGGAATTAGAAAGACAGACGGCAACGACAACAGTTGGGAATGCCGGAGGAACGAGAAAACACATAAAGATGATCATAAAACAAAGTTGGAGGGAGGCGGCGAACAGCGGGCACAGATACAGATACGAGATCCCACAAAATGTTAATGAAAAAGTGCGATAAAAATCTTGTCGAACATGAATGAGGAAAACGAGGCAACGGCAACAAAACCCACAATGCAGCGATCAACACCAAATTCTGTGGTCCACGATGACCCGTCCAAAGAGGAGAGAGCGAGGGAGTGAGGGGGAGAAAGTCCCATCAGCGTCATCTGTTTGATGGGGGGCCCCGGATACCAGTTCCCCGTTCCCTCATTGGTGTTAAGAATGAAGACAATAACGAGGCTGGCACACGCGCCCCTAAACTCTCCGACGGACACCTGCTGCGCGACCCATGAGGGGCCTCCGGCAAACGACGATCCTCCGACTCCAACCTTCCACCTACAACCTCCCGCCTGTGCCAATGGCCCTCCAGGCGCCTGAGCAGACGCATTATGAGGCACTGCTGCAGCTTATTAGAAATGGTAAACAAACAGCCAAGTCGTGTCGATCTTTATGGTCCTCCATTCCGAAACGTGCGCACATTGTTAATCATTGGAAACTGGCCATAAAGCAGGCTTCATTGGCCATTATTAATTCGGTTGAAATTATTATTAATTTTGCGCCATAAATCTCGGCGCTGCGTGAATTGAACCCCTTTTGTGGAACGTGTGGGTAATTAGCTTTGAGTGCTTCGAGCTTAGGCGTTCATTTGCTTGGTCAATCAGAAATTAGTGAAGATTATGTTCTATTAATATCTACTTTCCATGTATTCTTTAAGATTGGGAAATGGAAATTAAAATCGTTAGACCGCCTGAATATGTAAAACACCGAAACGCAATTATTTTCCTCTTGACACAAAAGGCAGATCACACAGATCAGACTCTGTCCTTTTTTAAACACTCTTCATCGATCTTACTCCGGAAACACTTCCTTCTTTAAATTTAAAATATGATGAAATATTAGCATTTTGAGTAGCGAAATTGTGTAAACTTGTATTAGCTAATTAATTTTTTTGCCAATTTGAGGTCTCGCTGACTGATTTAATCCATATAAATCAAGATGCTACGATTATAGCTAAAAGCACACATATTTTTTGAAGATAAGAATCAGACTCTTTAAGATACATATATTTTCAGTTTCCCGCCACAAAACCTCATGCTTTTGCTGGCTAATTCACTCCTTACACTCGCAATTTACCGCTAATTTCGAACCTTAGAATTTCAGGACTAAAAACTAACGCTTTATGTTTGTAGGCCGGACAAGACTTTCCGGTGTTTTTGGCTTAATATTTACATTTTAACTTTTTTAGATTTAATCAGTCGGCTGGAGTTAGCAATAAGCTTATCTATGTTACATTATATTTATTTTTAATAATTTATAACTACTTTCGAGAAATTGTAACTAACAAAGTTGCAGCCAGAATGAAAATAAATCAAGTGCGTTAAACTAGGGAAAAATTGACCAAAGTATACAACTTCTAGCTTTAATAAAACATTGCAAAACTTTTTCCATCCCGTTTTTAAATGCTGGTGAATGAAATTAAACATTATTGTTAAGAGCTTTCAAGTGTCAATTTTATTTTTTGGGTAATAACTTTTCCTACAGCAAAAGTCCGCTTTATCCATCAAATTACATCCCAATATCCGTGATGTAGATTCGAACTGCAATTCGGTGAAATTTCAAAATCATTGGGATAATATTTAAGAAAAATCCCTACAACTATAGATATCTAATTCGCAGAGAACTTGTTAAATCTGGTACATGGCTTTGTATCCTTCGAACCAGCAACTATTCGTACACGATACAGTTTAGTTCTTTCCTGGTAATAAACTAAGACGCGTACACTCATACCACTCACTAACTAAAGTGTAGTAACTAATTTCCCCAATAGCCCACCGGAAATTTAAAAGTTCTCTCACGCGCTCCATGGAGAGAGCCTGTGGCCCACACATTCGCCTTCCGATAATTGGCCGCCAATTCAATTACGGACTTACATTCACCGCTCGCTGTCGCCGTGGATAGAGGCTCCGGGCAAATGCAATTGCCTTGTAATTTGCCACAATTATTCATATTAAAAATGAGTTAAGCGTTGCCTTGGGTGCCAGGTGGAAAGGGGCAGCGCCCGACAAGTAAGTAATTTTCACGCGTAGGTAACATTAAACGATCTCGGGACCGGGCAACGTACTCAAGGAGCGACCCAAGGGACGTGGGGCGACGGGATAATAATCGCTGCCACATAAATATTACAAGCATCTGACAACTGAAAATTATCTCCTTCACTCACGAGCCATTTAAATCAATTTTACACTTCGGATTTCACAGGCGGTCGCCGTGGACAAAGGATACGATACGGGCTCCCCTTCTCCTTCTCCTTCCACTTCCCCATCCTTCTTCCTCGCAGGTCCCTTGTCCACTGGGGCCTGCAACCTGGAAATTGAAATTTATTGAAAAAATGATGACAAACGAACGAAAATAAGCGAATGCGGCAGCTGCAAGGTGGTCCCGGGGGTGTGACGTGAGAAGCCGACGCCGAAGCTGAAATTTAAGGCCAGCACTTTGGATATATATGTTTACGGTCAAGATAGATGCTGATTAGGGTTGCCAAGTGGTGCTGTATTTCTTTACAGCAATACATCTCTTATAAATATAGGTTTAGCCCTATACACTTTTACTCTATAAACTATATGTCGGTGAAAATTAGAGAAATTATGGATTTTCAAAATATACCCTTACCCTTACTCTTTACTTGACCTGATCTAGGTAGGCCCCTAATTATAACCTTACTAATCTATCTACTTAAATAAAATAATAATTTAAATTAAATTTTATTAATTTATATGTAAGATAACACAGGTCGACAAAAATCGAAGTTTTTTCTAACGATCTTTACCGGTACATTAATAATCCGAAAGTGAAAAGTTTCCATCACGTACTAATTTTAAGAAAATATCGGTATTAAGGACTGAGTTATTTGGATCAAAGTTTCTTTTAAGCCTTATACCAGCTTTGGGGTACGCTTAATTAGGAGGTTAGGAAGCCTTATAAAGTGCCAAAGCATACAGTTCTATATAGTATACAGTGTATACTTTGACCGAGATTGTTTCAAAATTGGTACGTGATGAAAACTTTTCACTTTCGGATTAGTAATGTACTGGTAAAGATACTTTAAAATCAATAGCGTTTACACACATATTTTGGAGTAAGAAATAAAACAAAGCGGTATACAAAATATCTATTACTTAAAAAACAGCTATTTAGCTCTAAAAAAGCAAGCTAACTTCAGGAAGCCGAAATTAAGATACATTAGTCCGATTTGGATGAAATTTAAAGTATATGGCTGTAATTAAATTAAAAGATCATATGTATATTTAATTTTATTTTAAAGATATATATAGTATAAGATATAGTGGACGCGACTTCGCTCGTTCCGATATATATACTAACTGCAATATAAATAACTTATTCTCAAAATTGCAACCCGATAGCTGAAACTGAACTGAAAGTGATAGACTTGTTTGCGTAGCAACAAAAAGACGGACAGACGGACATGGCTAGATCGACTCGTCTGGCGATGCCGATCGAGTATATAAATAGTTTATGGGGTAGGAGATGCTTCCCTCACTGCGTTGCTTACATTCTATGCATATATGCGCAGTGTACTGTGCGTATACCGACAGAGGCCGGGCAGAGAAATATGCTCGCGAGTCAGGATTTTGGTCACCGCTGGTCAGACCAATATATCTAATAGATGCTTCTTTTTTAATTTTAATAACTCGGACATATTACCTTTTATAATTCATTCCTTTAAAAGTGCTTCTATTAGTAAGCTTAATCCCTTATCACTTTATTTCATGTTTTTAATATATTCATGAGTCTGGCAGAGCTTGACAACTCTGGACATGCCTCACATTTCACTGGGGCGTCATATCTTAGCTCTGCAGCTCGGTCCGTCCCCCCCTATTCCCGCTCTCCACCAAGCGAGACACTGTGCAAAAACGTTTAAACCAACAATTACGCGAGCATAAATCAAACAGTCGAGTAGAGTGTCGAGGAGCCAGGCGGGCGGTCCGGGTTCTCTTTCGCGTTCCCAGTTCCCCCGTTCACGATTCTGCACCGGGACTCTCCTCCCTGGGACCGCCAGTCGCGTGCACAGAGGAGACATGGAAGAAGGGGCCTGGAATACCGACACCATCTGCTGTCACAGGAGGCGACGCCTTGGCCAACAATCCTGGCCACTCGGGAGACTCCGCCTCATCCTCCGCTTGGGCTGAAGGGGCTCGGCTTCCCCTCGGTTTCGAGTGTCAATAAATAATAGCAGCCAGCCCCCCAAAGTTTACTGATGGCGCGGAATTCGCTGATCTCGTTCTGATCGCTGTGCCGAGATTAGATTGTGATTCTCGTTCCCCATCGCCTGCTGCTGCTGCCTTCCCCCTCCGCCTGATTACTTGCCGGCTTGGTCAGCTATTTAAATAATTTTCCTATTAATTAAACAGTTTAAAAACAATTTGCACTTGGCCCGGACATGGACGAGAGGCGTGTCAAATACGCTTGGACCACGCGACGCAGCGGGGGCTTGGCCAATTTGCTGATATGATCGTGGGGTTCCCACATTCAACGTCCAGCTCGTGGGTGGCCATGTGCCTGGTGATTCTCGCAGAGATCGCGTGATCTAAAGGTATGCAAATCTTACTGTGCTTTTTAATATTTGACAGGCAGGATTTTGCGTAAGTTTCAATACGAAAAAAAATACCCAACAACATCATTTACCTCCAGGGATAATCAGTTAAATGAATTCTTTACAGAGGTCTCGTATTATTATAGCCTTGTTTGGCTACGTTTCTATTTTTAGAGATCTAAGTTGCATACATTAAATTTACATATAATTCTGACTGTGATAATTGGAACTATTTTGTATTGAAAGAAGAGTATATATCAACGTTCACCAATCCCAATTCCGTGCCAATATGTTAGAACGAGTTTATACAAATGCCTTAGTAAAATATATAGAATTAATCACTTTATTTGTTATTTTAAGGAATGCAAATTGAAGTTACGTGGTTCCCCCTATATGATATAAAACCCCTTATTTGGGATCTAAATTACTTTTAGGACGACCCTACAAATTCGATATAAATCGTATATTACCTAGTCACTTTGACTCCACAAAAAGGGCAAAACACCTCCGTAACTTGGCCCTTCTCAATTTAATCATCAGCTGACACTTATAAATAACCAATTTCCTTTCGCTACCAGAATTGGTGTCGAGAGGCGACTGAAAACCCACACACGCGGATCACGCACATGAGAGTTCAAAAATCGAAGCTGTTGCATAAATCAATGCCACAAAGACACACAAAAATTGAATTGTGCGCACCGCTGCAGGCACTTGACCAGTGGCCTCAGCCGATCCTCGTCGCACCTCTTTGGAGACTCGGAAACCAAACTCCCAGCGAGATCGTCTGCCAAAGGTGTTAATATTCAATTAAAATTCTAGGCTCGCCGGGCGAGTGGCTAATAAATTAGCGCTCAACAAGCGAGTTGCCAATTTCAATTTGTTTTCGTATCATTTCGAGAGGGGAGTCTGGACAAGGGCGGGGAAAAATAGTTGGTGGCTGGACCAGGCCACTGGCAAATTTATTAATTAAGCAGCGCAGGTGGCCGGTGGGAAAGGGGCAAGGATTGAGAGTTGCTGCGAACTTGTTTGCGTTTCTGACCTCGGAGGAGGGTCAGCCATCCCGTGTCTGGTGGCAAGACTAATCAGATCAGATCGGAAATGGAAACTCTCGCCGCAGACGAAATCCAAATCGACTCGTGCCCAGCTCTGTTCGATGCTCTGCATGGGATCTTGTAATCGATGTTGTGTTGGACATTTCTGCTTACACCAATGCTCGACATGATGCCCCACTAATGGGGGCTCAGCGAATGGAGTCGGATGCGTTCCGAGTCTTGTGTGTCTTGGCTGCCACAGTGCGATATTTATCGACCCAGATTGACTGGAAGTCGGGGACCCAGGGAGCGTTTAGTTGCTCCGACTGCTCGCCGGCATTCCAGCTGCGCTGATATGCTCTTGGTGATTGAGCTTTAACATCAATTAGTTGCGATTGTATCAAATCAGGCAGCGGTGCTAAAGAGATTAGTGTGGATTAGAAACAAAATGGATAGTAATCTTGTTTTATTTTTTGTTTTAAGCTGTAACATATGTAGCACACTTATAGGTGGTAAGTTTTCTTTGAGTTTCGCTTAGGTGTTCCGAATATCGGTTAAGTTTTGTGTTTCGTTTCAAGTCGGGATTGGCATTTATTAGGTCTTAAAGCCTAATAGTGCCAAATATTTAATTGTTCTTAATAAATAAATCATTTTTTTGTGAAAGGTTCTTGCTGAACTCGTGGTCTAGTCGATTCGATATAATATACATAAATTGATACTCGACTATGTGGTCACATCAAACTCTCGACCTCCTCACATTAGTGATTATTAAAACGACCGTGTCCCTGAATCCAGACTTGGAAATTCTCATATATTGTATATGTACATAAAAAATTCAATAAGAATAGTATGGGATGTCTTGAATTTAGTAATCTACAATCAATGTCCGTTTAGAATCATTACCTTTTATTTATGACGAAAAGTTCCAAGAGGACTTCCTTTACCTAGGGGAATATATAGTTGAATAATGCCCAGCTGAATACTGCTAGTTCTCTTAACAGATTATAACGAAAAATCGAAACTAAATAAGTTAACCTGTCCAATGTTTTTACGGGTCATTACTAGTCAAGGAGCTTCAATGAAATTAACATGCCCATTATTTTTGTGCAGTTCTCTTGATCTCACTCTACTGGGGGTCTCTAGCCGTGCTAGGAGGCGTACGGGGAGTTCCATTAGAGACATTAAAATAATTTCAAAAGACATAAATTTTGAATTATGACCACACACCGTGGACACGGCCGCGTTGCCCGGTACTCCACGTACTATATGTGGCCCGACGTGGCACGACGTTGGCAAGAGTATTTTAAATCAATTTCTCTGGGGGAGTGCTGTGTGCCAAGTGTTTTCACTATAATTACAGACAATTTCAGACATTCACCGTCGTGCCAGCCCCCGCAAGCCTCCGTCTCTGCCCCTGCCCCAGTTGCCTTATGCTCGCTGAGATGGCCATTTAAATTGATTTATGAGCGCCTGATCGGCCGCATTTGTCCGGGGCGGGGCTGCAGGGGGCTTACTGGGGGACGCATAGGACCCCATAACTCACGATCGCCTTTGCGCCCAGTTGCTGCTAATTAAATTTGCATAAGTGGGCGCACTCACTTGACGGTGGGCGTGGCCGTAGGGGACAGCTGCCGCTTGTCGTGGCTTTCAGTCATAGTCTATCAGGTAGCCGGCACTCGACGTCCAAACCCTCGTCACCGGAGACGAAGAAGTGCTCTAACGTGGTCCAATTTCAGACAACCCCTAACAAGGCCAGAAGGGTCAAGGGGTCAGCGATTCGTTAGCCTTAGGGAACAATGCCATCTATAATTGATTCGAGATCCTGAAGATCCAGCGAATAAGTCCACAGGAATTCCACGCATTTGTCAGCGATCTTCGGTGACTTTTAATTGCCTGGGAAATTTGTAATTCAATCAGCCTGGTATTGTAGCAGTCGGGCCACAGAGTCCGGACCTATCCTAATTGCAACCGATTCAGTTCCTCACGATTCGGCCCTAAATTCTAGATACACAACGGTAATTGAGTTCGAGCAACAGGACTAAACAGTAATGGGAAAGGCGAACTTTTGACAGAAATGTTAGCATTAAAAGAGCAACTTTTTAAACGAAAGTGTCGATAGGCGGAACCGCCATGGCTGAAGGACAAAGCAGGAGATGGCAAGGAATAACAGCGAGGAACCGACGGAACAGGCAGAGGAAGTGCCATAAAAATGCAATTTTAGATTTCATCAACTGATAAGAAAAGTTTTTAAATTAGCCGCCAAATGAGAATACGAATGCGAATGCGAATGCGAAGTTCGGAACTGTAAACTGAGCAACAGACAACAAAAACATTTGATTAGAAAAACGGAAAACGAGGACAGCAATCGCGGGACGAAGTCGACTGGAAGCCAACGTTCGGCCTACAAATTGGCGTCGTCACGCCAAGAAATCGTTAGAAAGTTTCTCCGGGTACAGTTGCAATTGCAATTGCATTCGGGCCTCGCGACCACCCACTTGTTCCCATCCCTTTCCTTGGGAGTCCTGGAAATTCCTGCCTGTGCGAAACTCTCAGAGAAAAACGCACTCGCCAGAAAAGAGAGCAAAAGTATCAGTTTCAGTTTATCAAACTCCTGCCATCGCAAGTGGCAGAGATTTGGAGAACAATTAAAGGGAAAATGGAAATGCAACAGAGATCGAGAGTATAAATGAAAATAGAAAATGGAAATACAATGGGCTGCATTCTCTCGAAATTTGGTGGAATCTCAAAGTCCAGATCTACCGATCGGCAGAGACAGCGCTCAAGTAATTAACGCCCCGATAAAGGAGCTGCTTCCGCAGCCTTCTTCAGGATCTAGCTGTCTGCATCTCAATCTGAAAACAGTAGCTCGGCGACGGCGCCTTGAGGATTTGCGCAAATGTTAATGATGATCTGATCTTCGAGGGGAAGCCCCTGTTTTGGGACTGTCTTTGTGAGGGGTGAGCTACTTTTTTCTTTCCCATGTTGCTCAGAAAAATAATCCGGTGTTAAGATCGGGGGCGGCTTCTTGTTTGTTTGGTTTCGCTCCGATTAATCGCTGATGCGATTTTAATTAGGGCGATTCTAGACTTCAGTATTTATTTTGCTTATTTTTAACTGATATACAAGAACGTGTCCATAGAACCAAAATTTTCTAAATACATATGGTTATTACCAAATGAACATGTTAAAAACTGAGACTAGTTTGCGTAAAATTAAGACAGACGGACAGGTCTAAATTGACTCGGCTGTTGATGCTGTTCAAGAATATATATTCTTTATGGGATCGGATGTGCTCCCTTCACTGCGTTTCATACTTCTGGTGAAAATTATAATACCTTACAAGGGTATACCTAGAATTTAATAGTTTTCTTCAGCATATGACCTTTTACAGGGCGGCGAACGGCACATTCAGACGGCATAGTGAAAAATAAATTGACAAAATTTCATCTTTTGCTAAATTTAACATTTTAATACGATCAATGTATTTGTATGCATTATTTATGTATGTATTTATGTATTTATGTATGGTATGTATTTTACCAGTACAATTTGTATTCTGAAAGGCAAGCTTTGGGGACTTGTCGTTTAAAAATTACACTAGCTTACACTCAAAATGCTCCAAGCCTGTTGATGCGAAATTCTGGTAGAGTTGAACCCCCAGATCACGAAAATGGCTTTATTTTTTTTTTTCTATGGATACGCTTTTTTTTAAAGATTTTTTAAAGTTTTACCCAAAAAAAATTTGCTCAGTTTACGTTTATTATTTCATAGCTCGAGTTGTAGCCAACCAATTTACCTGTCGAATGTTTTATTTTACAGGTAATAACCTAGCCTTTCGATTTTAAAACCCTTTATGTATATTGGATAAGTACTTTGTGTGCTACAGCTCGATAAACTTGAAAAAAGTGGAAATTTCAATCCGTTAACTCAAATGTTAACGTGCTGCTAGCATCATAAAAACTCGAAAAAAATCCGTTGGAAAATCAAAACGTGTTTTTTTACAAAGATGATCGCCCAAAGTATCAAACAGGCCTATAACTCCAGAAATCCGTTGAAGAATAGATTTATCATGGATTTTCAAAGTTAAGAAAATTGAGAAATTTTTTCAAATTTTTGGGCGGATGCCTACTAGATTAAATGTACAGTGTTGGACAACGCCTTTAGATGGCCTGTTAACTTTGCTAGATGTGATGAACTGTCGGATTTAGCTATAAGAAAATAGCTAAGTTTTGTTAAATAATCAAAAATTCACAAAATTATGTTGATCATCTTTGTAAAAAAATTGAATTTTTTTTTTGCACTTCTATTTTGTTTTAGATTTTTTAAAAAGTCTTTTTTTCCATATTTTCAATTTTTAGTGGAAGATAAAAAAAATGCCATATTTCGCCGAGCTCTAGATAATACTAAAAATTAGTGGAGATATTACACTAACAAACCAAAAAAAAAAACCATTGCTACAATTGTACGCATTTCGAGATTTTGATTATTGTTCATATCAAACCATATTACCAAACTGGCACTTTGTAGTCGGCCAGTATGGAAAACGGCAAGGCAGCAAAAAGTATAGCTTCAAGTACCGGAGTTGAAAAAAAACCCTTTTTGTCAATTTTTTTTTTATGTAAATTTTTATTTTATTTATAGAATGAGTATTACAAAAATATGTTTAATCATTTTGAATTTTTAAGTTAATTGATTCATATGAAAAATGTATTTTTATAGTAAAAAATCAAAAGTTTCAGTTTGCCGAATAAATTTTGCCTCTTTTGGTGGGCGTAACCTAAAAAACGTACTAACTAAACATTTTTGGAGATTTGTAAATTATTATTATATATATATATTATTATAAAAAAAATATTAAGTAGATATCTTCAATAGATCAAAAGTTATTAATTTTGAGTGTTTTTGAGAAAACGAGCCACAGTGCGGCTCCTGTGCAGGCTCCGCCGCCAGTTTTGTTAGAACATGACGATGAGGCATATTGGGAGAAGTGAGAGGATCCCTGCGCACCGCCGCTGACGCCTTCTGTCCACAGGGCTCGGTTATCTGAAGCTGTCCGCTTTCAAGCTGAAGAAGGCTATTGCCAACCCAAGTAGAGTTTTACAAGAAACTGCAGAGAAAGGGGCCGTCTAGGAAGAGACAAGGACGAGCGCCAACGCACTGACGCTCGTAACGTAGGAGGAGGCGGTGGTCGCCAGGCAGCATCTACAGAGTAGATGCCAGCTATGATCGTCCTGAAGTGTAATAGCTAGTTCATTCAACAGATCGCTAAACGAAATGTGTACATATCAAATACTAATTAGTTTAACACCATGAATAAAGAATAAAAAGATTGCCAGCGGGCAATCAATTTCATTTGTTCAAAAAAACAGGTGGCTAGTGATGGTAGTTGGGCAAAATCACACATAGTTAGGCAAAAAAATGATGACGAAAGTCAAAGTCGCGAACATGTACTCACTTTGTTAACCGCTGTATATATGTACTTTATGGGGTCGTTTCATCAACGATTTATCAAGAAAACTTCGTTTTTGTTGATGAATCATTGATGAAATTCCATTCAAACTGTTGATGAAATTAACATGGGCATGTCCTAGGCTGTCGTCAGTGACAAATTCATCAATGATTCATCATCCTATCATCAACATTTCATCGATGATTCATCAACAATTTCATCAACATTTCATCAACGGTTTATCAAATTTTTTTCAACATTTCACCGATGATTCATCAACATAATTTTTATACCCTTGCAGAGGGTATTATAATTTTGACCAGATGTTTGCAACGCAGTGAAGGAGGCATCTCCGACCCCATTAAGTATATATATTCTTGATCAGCATCACCAGTCGAGTCGATCTAGCCATGTCCGTCTGTCTGTCTGTCTGTCTGTCCGTCTGTCGGTTTCTACGCGAACTAGTCTCTTAGTTTTTGAGCTATCGGGCTGAAATGTTCAGCATAGTCTTATTTCTTTAGCACGCAGTATATATGTCGGAACGACCGAAATCGGACTACTATATCCTATAGCTGCCATAGGAATGATAACAAAATTAATGTAAAAAAAATTGTAACTTCTCTGTTTTTCAACGTATTTCTATAAATTTTGAGATATTACAGTTTTGTATGCTTCTAGAATTACGGTTTTAATTTCATTAAGATCGGACCACTATATCATATAGCTGCCATAGAAGCGATCGGTTGATTTACATGAAAATGTAAAATGGTTCGATTTTCAATGATCCAATTGCAGACTGCAAGGGTATACCAACTTCGGTTTACCGAAGTTAGCTTTCTTTCTCGTTTGTTAATAACTTTAAATGTTTATGTTGATCTAGAAGAAATTTTCGTTTTCGTAATAAAATGAAGTTTGAAAAAAGGCTGCATCATTACTGTTTAAAATTCATAAAACTGGATAAAATCCAAAAAAAAGGTCCGTATGTAGACTTTTGTCCGCCACTGTATATGTATCTCAAGCGCCTAAATACTTTAAACTTGTTAATCTCGAAACAACATTTATTCAGCTGGGCGGACACATATACAAGTAACTCAAAAAAATCTTAGCCGATCGATCTGAAAATTCGTTAGTAAATCCGAAATACCTATGAAAATCAATTATATCGTAGGATTTTTCGATATTTTTATTACTTTTTTTTACATTTTTTTCGATTTATTTTTTTAATATTTTTTTTCAATCACGCATGGTTTGAAAAATATCAAATTTTGATCAAGTTTCAGATCGATCTGTTAAGATTTCTTGAAATTGTGTCCGGCCTGTGTCTGAAAAATAGGGCCTACGTAGAAATTCTACAGGTCAGCCATTTTGTTTTCGCTACAAAAACAAGAAAGAAAGCTAAAGTCTGCAAATGGATCATTGAAAATCAATCCATTTTAGTAATGTTGAAAAAATATCGAATTTTTGTAAATTTTACATTTTACATGTATAATTTTACATTTGGTAATTCTCTATTAACGGAGCCCCTTCCAAAAAAAAAAAAAAAAAAAAAAAACATAGATAGGGGGTACTTTAACTAGCATTTGGGTATCAAAATTATGTTGGGGACGCTCTTAGTTTAGCCACAATAATTCTTTAAAGTTTTGCCTAATTCCCATACAAAATGTGCTTGGAAACCGTTGCTACGCAAACACGCGCACAATGACAAGCGCCTGTCTGTGTGATCGGTACAGTGGTCTGTGAAGCTTAAAATTTTTGTCAAATTGTGCTTAGCTTAAATACTATATATGTCGATGTATATATGTACTTTGCACACTTTGAATACATTTATGCGTGAAATATAAATAAAACAATCATTTTACAACGTAAAATACTTATTAATTAACGACTATTTAATATTAAGCCGTACATTTTAGTCGCAATTCATTTTTGAAGTTTACCCTTAATTTTTTAAGACATTCCCGGATTATCCTGACTTTATGATCCTAAGAAAAAGAATATTATACAAATGGACTTAAAGTTTGATGAGGTAAAAGAAGAGTATTGTTATGAACAT
>VNJZ01010790.1:0-28399 GCA_008042795.1 Drosophila asahinai
GACCTAGACGGCTACAGGCTACTCAGCAGCGCCTTAGGGGGGGTTTTAAAATTCGAACCTTATTGCTAATGTCTCCCATGTTTATCATCCGATTTTACTGAAATTTTCAGGAAACGTCCGCTCTATTTTATAATTTTTTTTTGTATTTATTAACTTTTACCCGAAAAAAAACGAGTATAGCTTATTTAACGATTTTTATGATTTTTGAGGGCGGAAGTGGGCGTGGCCAAATTTTAAAACAAACTTGATCTGCGTGCAACAGATTCCAATGTTGTCACCAAATTTGGTAACTCTAGCTCTTATAGTCTCTGAGATCTGTTGTTTCACACGGACGGACAGACGGACATGGCTAAATCGACTCGGCTGGTGATACTGATCAAGAATAAATATACTTTATGGGGTCGGAGATGCCTCCTTCTGCCTGTTACATACATTCTCGGTTGGCACAAACTTATAATACCCTTGTACCCTATGGGTACCGGGTATAATAAGGTCATGTCTTGAGAAAGCAGGTACTAATAGTTGATCATAAACAATATGTTATTTTTATTTTTAACTATGAAGATGTCCAGAAGACTATTGCAGGTTGTTGTAAAGTGTGTGGGTATGCTAGAATTAACAAGATGTAAATCTAGTGATACCATTTCGTCCGAGGGATGTCGTTCCACCAAAATATTGCTGTTTAAGTCCCCAGTTATTATAATGTTTATATACGTCAAAGAAAGGTTATACAGCGTGTCAATCAGGTTCGAGTAGTCAGTATTTTTGTGTGGCCTATATGTACAGCCAACAAGGGTTTTGTTGTTGTTTCGTATATTAGTGAGTTATAGAAACAGATATTCAATCGGACTGTGCACTAGATGCTTAAGAACTTTTTTACATTTTAAACGCGTACTAAGAAATATAGCAACACCTGCTGCGCGACTCATACGATCAGAACGATTAACATTAAAACCATCACAAACAATTAATGAATTATTTGAGTCTGGAACAAACCACGTTTCTGACACAAATTATATCTATATTGCAGTGGACAAACATATACATATCTAAATTCATCCATTTTGTTAACGAGACTCTGAGCATTTACCATATATGACATATATGTAGACCTTTTTTTTGTTTTGTTAATATTCTGACCGGCTTTGTAATATCTATACAGCCTTGCATATTAATATTAATTTTAAAATATAATGTTGAGTTTTCAGATGCACACTGATTTTTGAAGACAGGGCTTTATAGAAACTCACAGAAAGAGAGATAAAACAATTATTACACTTAAGAGTAAAATTAAAAAAAGAAATGATTACAACAATTACATTATTAGGAACGAAAAAGAGTCTTATCAGGCTGCTGAGTATCAGACTCTCTCTGGCCTCTCTTCTAAACGTCGCAGCCGCGTGTAAAAATCTAATTTTTTCGGATTGATTGTCCATATTGACAATAATAATAGGGTTTGCCCTATTCGCTGGTTTGACCCTGAAGATATCTCGCAACCTCGGTGTCGGTGTTACACCCAGTGAAAAAGAAAGGGTGTTGAAGAGCGATCGCAGCGATTCCCCTTGGACGAAAGGCACACCATGCAGACGGATGTCATGCGCAACAGTTAAAGTTGACTCAGCAAGTTTTTTCTCCAAATTGCCAATTTGGACCCGTAGGTCCTGGACATCATCAGCTTGTTTCTCCAACTGCTCAATGTGCTGGAGTAGACTATGCATGTCCCGGCTTAGTCCCTCAATTCGGTTGTGGAACATTTGAAGAATGCGCTGCTCCGACTCTCCAACCTTGGGGGAAATGAAATCCGCCTGCTCCAGGAATCTCTTGGCGTTAATCTCCTCCTGCTCCTCAAATCTTTTGTTAAGGATTTTGATCACCATTGAAGTAGCTGCCTCGATGGATGCAGTCGCCTTGATGTCACAAGATGAGTTTTCCCTGGTACGCTTAGGAACGGGTGCCATTTTTGTTGTTTAGTGTACGAAAGGGGATGTAGTGCAAGTGTATGTGTTGAGCTATTTTCAGGTGTTGTTCTTTATGTCTTGCGGCTTGGATATGTAGACTTTTGGACTATTAAGTAATTATTGCTGTCCTTCTGACGTTGTTTGTGTCGGCTTGCAGAAAATGTTGTGTTGAATTTAAATGTCCAGGAACGCAGATTCAAATAAAAATACCGGTTCACTCCAAACTCAAGGTACTTCCCACNTATTAAGTAATTATTGCTGTCCTCCTGACGTTGTTTGTGTTGGCTTGCAGAAAATGTTGTGTTGAATTTAAATGTCTTCCCACAAAAACTTATTGTATTTTGGAAGTTTATCTTCATTTTGGGACTCGTTCTAGAACTCCTGTGTTCATATAAATTGAAAAGGCTATTTTCTCCCGCAATGCTCCTTTGGGACACTTTTCGGAGCCTCCCTAGGGGGGTTTGAGCTCCGCACAGGGAGTCCTAAAGGATCACCTTGCGCAATCCGCTGGTTGGCTGGGAATGTATTTGTTCAGTTACATTTTTGTTTGAAATGTTCGCTTACGAAGTGTGTTCAAAAAGTATCGCGAATTTTGAATTGGCTACGTATATACGTTATGTTGGTACTCATGTCTCTCACGTATGCCGACAAGCTCGTCCATTTTGTATGTTCACATAATTGTTGACAACTGCTTTGCTCGCACGTGTTTTGGATCGTCTTCGATTTTTACCTATTCAAAAAAATGGATCAAAGACTCTGTATCAAATTTTGTGTGAAAAACGAAATTAAAATTAAACGAAAATTACCTTGGACCGAAACAACATTTATCGGTAGTACAAAATGTTCTCAGAAGGCCGAGAAGATGTGAACGACGAAGAGCGTGCCGGACGCCCGAGCACTTCAACAACAGATGAAAAAATTAATGAAGTGGAGAAAATGGTATTGGCCAATCGTCGAATAACCGTTAGAGATGTTGCTGAGGACCTAAACATATCGATTGGCTCGTGCCATTCGATTTTTATCAATGATTTGGACATTAGACGGGTCGCCGCGAAATTCGTGCCAAAATGGCTTAATTGCGACCAAAAACAGCATCGCATGAACATAGCTAATGAGATGTTGGACTCTGTCCGCGACGTCCCAAATGTGCTCCACAGGGTCATAACTGGTGACGAATCGTGGGTTTATGGTTATGACTTGGAAACCAAAGCTCAATCATCTCAATGGAAGCTGCCGCACGAGCCAAGATCGAAAAAAGCGCGCCAAGTTCGATCGAATGTGAAAGTTTTGCTGACAGTTTTCTTCGATTGCAGGGGCGTGGTGCATCATGAGTTCTTGTCATAGGGTATAACGGTCAATAGGGAATATTACCTGCAAGTTATACGCAATTTGCGCGAAGCAATCCGCCAGAAACGCCCGGATTTGTAGAAGAAGAAAAATTGGCATTTGCACCACGATAACGCCCCTGCTTACACATCGTTGCTTGTGCGCGACTTTTTGGCCAAAAACAACACACTAATGATGCCGCAGCCACCGTATTCCCCAGATCTGAACCCCTGTAACTTTTTCATGTTCCCTAAACTGAAAAGGCCCATGAAAGGACGACGTTACGCTAGGCTTGACGAGATAAACACGGTATCAAAGGAGGAGCTGAACAAGGTAAAAAAAATGATTTTTCGAAGTGCTTCGAATATTGAAAAAACCGTTGGCACATTACATAACCGTTAGGGATTACTTTGAAGGGAACAAAATAGATATTCATGAATAAATAAATAATTTTGTAAAAGACACAAAATACATTCATACATACATACATACATTCTATTAAGAACAATCACATTTCAAAACGCAATTGTTACGATTTGGACCCGATCTCTGGACCATCAGATTTATATCCCATCGTATCCCATCGCTCAGAAAGTACCAGATTCTAGATGGTTCGGCGTTTGTTTCCCATAAGGTCAATCACGTAAGTTCTGTATACACGAACTAGTTAGGACGGTACTTCAGGCAAGGTCAATCGACACATTCAGTAATGTAGGGTCAGTACATTCCTTAATATATTGTGACAGATCACTGGATCAATAAATATTGCTACAGAGCTAATCTGCCATCGCTGATTTTTAAGTGAATAGTTTTCTTAAAATCTGTCAGTTTGCTTAGTTTTTCAAAGCTCCATCTCCATTTAATATTAATGAACGATTACGGAATTATTAAGAGGGCCTTGGGAAGGCGAAACGACCTACTTTCCCAACACTTTTTCGCATTCGAGGCATCGAAGGAATCGGGGAAAAGTGCCAACTGCCAGAAAAGATACAAATTGCGCAATTGCCAGGCGCCGTTGAAATATTTAACTGTGACTGGAGGGAGGGCGAGAAACAGGGCAGTGGAATCGACGGGATGCCAGGACGTGCTAAATGGGCAAAAAGAAAGTTGCAATCAAAGGCAAAAATGCAAGATGTAAGCACTGGCCTGGGAAGTGGCGAGGAGGGGGGAGAGTCTCGTGTCTCGTGTCGTCTGCCTATCATTTGGTCAATCAGTGGCTGTGGCGGTGCCACGCCCCTCCCCTCCCACCAGGAGCCCAGTGGAGCAGCTAAATGTTAAACGCAATTGCTCAAATCGTCTTGGCGGAATCGGGAATGACGCAGAGCATAGTTCTGGCATCGAGACGAGCGGGGGACTGGTCTGCGGATGATTTGGTGGCATGGCGCGTGTCCAACGAAATGCTGTCATTTGCCAAAAGCTGCTGCAAAGTCGTCGGGCTCTGGGCTTCTGCCTCTGTGACTTCAACTTCTTTCCGCTTCTTTAGCTTCGTTTTGGCCATAAACTTTGCTTACGTGACAACTTTGGTTTATATCTTAGCGCGGTGCAGCAGCAGGCAGAGCTTTTGCAGGACCCGTCAGGACATTGGAGGAGCCGAAGGGAACCCAGCAATTTGCGTCAATGAGCCTCGGCATAGACAGATCCTCCAGACGCTGCCCTATCCCGGGAGTACGGCTGGACTTATCCCAAACCACTTAGCCGGAGCAGGGCTAACCCATATGCTGATGGCAGGCAAGCCCGCCCGGGGTGTTCAATGTCACATTAGCATGGTAAGGATAACTGCTCCACCATCCCCTGCTCTGACGGGACCCATCTGCCTGTCCTCGAGGATGAGCAAACAGAGCTGCTGCGAGTGTAGAAGAAGCGCTTATATAACCTAGATTTGTTATGACATAAAATTATTACGAAAAATGGTTATTACCCCGTTTACGTTTGAGTGAACGCATTTGTACGTGTTGACAATTTGTTAGCTTAGATAATGGTACAAGCAGCTACGGAATGGACCTAGGATGCCTGGCGGGGAAGTCATCATCTAGCTGTGTGTGCCTTTAATGTTTGCGTTGCCATTGCTTTCCTCTGCCCTTTTTTGTCCTGGCAATTTCTGAAAATTTTACTTTGCAAAGATTTTTGCAACGGTTAGACGTTCGGTCACACACACGCGCTCAGCGGGTGTGACAGTTGGTCTGTGCGTGTCACGGGGCTGTCATTTTGTTGGCCACGCCCCCGCCTCCGCCCACGCCGATGAGCCGATTGCGTCCCCCGCTGGCACTCTGACATGTTGGAATTTTAAAATTCTTCCGTCGCACTGAGGGGTCATGGAAATTGTTAAACTTTTAAAGCTGTCCCAGTTCTCCGTCCTCCTGATGCCAGCTGTTGCCTGCGTTTAGCCTCAATTCCAATCTCAATCCCATGGCCAGTCCCGAGTCCACACCCAGGCCCAGATCCCAGCCCAAACCAAATCCAGATCCCCGAATCCCAGCTCCTGGGTGCCAATTTTATTGTCACGCTGATTGTCACAATCAGTGGTATTTGCCTTTGACCATAGCTGAGCTTCATTGTTTGAAATTCTTTGGGCCAAGGCTTGCCCCACTCGCCCCACTTGCCCGCCCCAAACTGGCAGCATTTGTGCAGCAGCTTTCATTCTTTCCTTCTGTTCGTGCTTTTTTGCGCACGCTGGTCGGGCTTCAAGTTTTTAAATAAATTTGGTTATGGTTATGCGGATGGCGATGGCGGGGTTATGAAAACGAGGAAGTGCAATAAAAGCAAACCCAAATCTGTTGTGAAACGAATCGAGTTTAATTGGCGGTTAGCTTTCCCCTCCCACCACAGCTGGACTGTGGACCTGGCTCCTCTCGGTGCACTTTAATGAGTTTTCCGATCGCCAAAAGCAGTTTTGGTCAAGCGGAAGAAAAGTTTCAAGGGCTCGTTTCGATTTCATCCCAATAAGAATGCCACGGGAAGTTCCCTGCCTAGCGGACAGAAGGCAGATAGACAGAGACATGGCATGGCGGCGCTTCTGACCCGCGGGCATCGAATTAATGTCAAATTATACTTCAAAATGAGTGCAAATTTTACGCGCGATTTCAAATGAAAATTATACGCGAGGAAAAAACAGACAGAGGAAACCGCAGCATCAGCAGCAACAACAAAGCTACAAATTATAAACCCACAGGGGGCCAGCGAGAGTGATTCGGGGGAAGGCGGCGTGGATTCCGCCAGTTCACCCCGACTCCGCTCGGCACACAGCATTTTTTGCCTGCCTAAGGCCAACTTTAGCGCTCTCCAACAGAAACAGAGTTTCCCGGGCTCAGCCCGCAATGAAAGCTGCGTGGAGGCGTGGGGGGAGGATGCCGCAGCGAGTGTGCAGTTTTTAAAGTACTCCCATATTTGAAGCTGTTCTCATCTTTTTCCGCCAACTTCTGCCACTTTTTGTTTCGCTGCGTGTCTGGTGTTTTCGGGATCATTATTATCCAGGCAAGGGCTGCTCCCGCTCCCCGACACGAGCCCTGCGGTCTTGTTGTCATTGGTAATGTGCAGGCAAATTTGCCGTCACTTCGCCTTCCTTGCCGGGCTACCCGGCTATGTTGTTCAGTGTAGTGAAGTGTAAATCTGCGTGTCGCCCGCTCGTTTACTAGCCTGCGTGGGTGTTGCTGTGTGTGCCCCTGCGAGTGCTTCTGCATTTGTGCCGTCTAGCCGCTGATTAGGCTGCAGGCAGAGCAACATTCAGAAGGGGATACATTATCGACTAGCTTTGCAAGGACCCAATTAGCGACCGGGGATCTTCGCTTTCCTAAGATACTTACAAACGACAAGATAATAACACACTTTTAACACATATTGTTTTTGATAAAAACAAAAAACTTGCTTACACTTGCGATTTTGTGTTACCTATGCAGATTTAATTTAATTTATTGTCTATTATTGTCTGCACGGGTATATAAGGCTTGCCGAAGTTTGCTTTCTTTGTTCTTATAACCATATTTCGTCTAATTTTTATAAGTTTCTGTATTAATTTAAAGAACGTGAAAAATATTAAATTAAGTTCATTCTTTATTATTTGAGACTGGCTTGTTTACATTATTTTTGCAATTATACTACTCCCAACAAAGCCAATCGCTCGTTGTCTTGATGATCCGAATAAAAAGCTAACAAAAATTTAATTTGCTATGAGCCGGGCAAACTCAGGGAAGCACAATGCTGGCAACAGGATTGGCGGGGAAGACCGAGTTGAATGACAGCGATGTCCCAAAAGGAAGACATTTGAGAAGCATCAGCAAGGAGGATAATGCTCGCCTTTAGTGTGAGCAAGTCAATGTATGAGTGGGTCCCCGTTTATTCTGTATGTGTGTGCGGTTAGTAAAGCTGAAAATGCGCTTTCAGTTGATTAAATTAAATCGCTAAAGCAGCAACAGCTATGAAAAATGCAGCTGGAGACAGCCCTGCCTCGCCGCTGATCCAGCATCGTCCTTTTGGGACCTAGTGGGCGTGGCCGGGGCCAGTGCACTCAGCGTAATGGCGACAAAAGGCGAAAGGAGGAAAACCACAATGTATTTACCTTTTTTTCGGCTCTCATGCACGAGGAAGACATAAGCGAAGCGAGAGCCGTTGCAACTTAAGCAGGATTCACCTGCGTTCCGATTGCCACACATACACACATGAATGCATAGAGATGAAGCATTTCTACCGGCTACACTTCCGCTTCCGCCGGGCGTCTCTGCCTTCATTACCTACTCCAGCTCAATTTCATTCATCCCCATGATGCAAGGTGACTCGTTCAATAAGTGAGTGGACCCGAAGATTCAGTTTCTGGCAAATATAGAGGTTACTTTTTTTTTTCATTACTCATCATTTTTGGGGGATTTACGTTCCTATTAACTTCTGACCAAAACCAACTGTTTGTTACCTCAACCTTTGGTTAATCGTATATTTGTCACTCAATTTCTTCTTGAAACTTTAAGAATGGCCTTATGTATTTTTAGTTAATAGAAAAGAGTGGTCATAAGGTAAGGTACATACACCAAATATATATACTCATGGCGACTACAATATGTTAATCAGAACTCTGCATCTAATCTGGGCACCTGAAACTGATCCACTTAATGCAAGGATGCAAATGACTTTATTAACTTTGCCCATAACGCAATCAACAACTTGCTCGACGGGAGGACCGGAAAAAGAAAGAGGACAAGGAGCAGGATCAGGGGCTGGCAAGAATTAACATTCATCTACATGACCAAGGAAATGAAAAGAAAAGAGCTAAAAATGAAAATGAAACTGTTGTCAGAATGGAGGTGGAAGTAGGGGAAAGCCGCGGGGATTATCAGTTGGTTAAATTAATGCTAATTAGTTAAAAAATATATGAGAGTCGTTTGGTCTTCTCCGAGTGGAGGGAAAATGTCAACGTTTTGTTGCATTTCCGTATGGCGCAAACAAAAAAATTGTATGAATGCATAAAATATAAAACAAATGCGGCGCAGACATGACAAACCCGCAGTGGTCACCGTGCTTGTGGGTGTCCATAAAACAGGTAAATATTTTAAAGAAAGTTTCTGTCGATTTTTTTCGTATTTTTTCGAAAGAATACCTCTTTATTATTTATAATAATACATATTTTAAGTTTAGAAATCAACAATTTTTGGGTAAAGATTATTTTTACCTACAGCTCAATAAAACGAAAACATCGAAACATGAATTAAATGTTGATTAGTAAGGCATATATCGCATATCGCATATAAATGTTAAGTGTTTTGGTAAATGCATAAATGCTCCTAAACAGATGTTTTTTTTTACTAAAAAAACTCAAAAGTTTACAACTAACACACTCTTACTGTTTAAAAAAAAACTATAAGACTAGAAAAATAATAATAATAATAATAAATATAGACAAACAATTTGCACCGGCTTTACTATGGACCAAAATTGGGTCCCGGCCAGCATTCATAGCTTTAAGTCTGGGCAAGTGAATCGTATACACTGACGGACATGCCTAAATCTGCTCGCGTGCTGATGCTGATCGCCTTACTTTATGTCTTGTAAGAGTCGTCCTGTAAATAGTTAGCATAATGAGCAGCCCACTGTGCAAGCCTGGTTTGCTGGCTCATAATGAATAATCATAAAAATTGCATAAATTATGTGCCGACGCCGTCTTGCTTAACGCCTGCCTGCGGCGGCAGCGACGGACAACAATAACGCAACCAGCAGAGGCTAGAAGGCGTCGGGGAGGGACGAAGCGAGGAACAGCGAGCACAAATGAAATGCAGAAATGTAAATCTAAAATAATTTACGCGTCTTTGTTGACTGCAGTTGCCGTGGCCATAAAAACCTGCCGTTTGCCCGCCCTTGCGCGCCTTCATCTCCTGACACCGCTTTCTTTGTTGTTTTCTTTTTCCAGCCATATAACTGTTGCTACACAAAATGGCGTCATCGTTGGTAACTTTCCCGAGCCCCTGTCCGCTACTCCCGCTCTTGGCCAGCATGTTGGCAAGAGAGAAGTTATGCGCCCTGGCCTGCATTTGCATTTATGGCATGGAATAATCCATTATCAGGCATTTTGCAGGTTGCCTTGGCAAGTAATGCAGCATGCTAAACCGGCAGGAGCAAAGAGGAAACGAAATGGGGATTGGACCTGGGATAGGGCGTCTCTGACATATAAGGGTAGCTAAGCCTTTTGGCTCTAGTTTAAAAGTGGCTCGGATGCTGCAGATTAATTTGCCCTCACCTTGCTTCTGAACGTGGATTAAGACATTTAAAGTTTGCTGCAGTAAAGAACGGGATACGGAAACACGAAGGAGAATTAACTGAACAATGCAATGATACATATCGTGATTACGGTGTAAGCTGGGACTGACTACCCATTCACATACGATGAGACGTTAAAATAGTTTGGCTGTAAGGGTGTTCTAAGCCTCCCCGAAAAGATATTCTGCTCATCTTCTTAAGGCCTTGCAAGGTATTATAATTTTGACCAGTGAAATAAAGCATCTCTGAAACTATTGAGGATACACACACACATATTTTCCTGGCAAGCACCACTAGAAGACTCATCTACCCATGTCCGTCTGTCTGTCTATCCGTATGTCTGTCTGTCTGTTTGTAAGTCATTTACAGTCCAATTTCGAACTGCAAGGGTAAACACACTTCGTCTTACCAAAGCTAGCTTCCTCTCTTGTTTACTATTTGGGTACACTAAAATTTGATTATTAAAGAAAGAAATAAAACGTTTAAAGTCAAAATACCAGGTACCCAAAGTTTTATGCAGAAGTTTCTAAGAATAATGTAGAAAGAGAAAAAAACACAAAAGCGTTTCGTGTTGGAAACCACGATCAGAGATGGAGAGAAATGGAGATTTATTATGTCATAACCATCTTTATAAATCGATGTTCTCTTTTTTAAGTAAGTCCAAACAAGTATATTAATTACATATCTAAAACATATTTTTTTACCAAATTTAATGACAAAATTCTTGTCTTGTGCACGAAGGTCTTGTTTATTTCTAAATTTAGCCGCATTATTTTTGAACGTTATCTGTAGAAATATTTATTTTTGAAGATCCTCTGCGCTTTGAACCAAATCGCCCTTTAATATTTGAAGGTACTTTAGTTTGTCCATTGTTGATTCTCTAAAAGCCAGTTTCCCAGGGCCAGCAGCCGACATACAGGCCCAAACCATCACGCTGCCACCGCCGTGCTTTACAGTGACCTTGAGGTTCTTCGGGTCGAGCTCTGTATTGGGCTTTCACCAAACATATGCGTTTCCATCTGGTCCGAATATACATATTAAATTTGTATTCGTCTGCAAATATGACACTATTCCAGAAGTCTGGGGCCTTCAAAACGTGATATTTGGCATATTTTAGACGAGCCAACTTATTTTTTGGACTAATGAATGGCTTTTTGCGAGCTACGCGGTCATTATAATCATGATTAAGTACAACTCGTCGAATTGTTTCATTACTACATCTTTACCAAGTCCACCCCTTACCTCAGATGATAGTTTTGGTGCTGATAATCTCGGATTGGCCTTGATTTTCCGCACTATGAACCGCTCGTCGGCTTCATTGAAAATCTTGTTTGATGCTTGACGTCCTTGGATAATTTTTTGCACTATTGGAGGCTTTATATTCACGATTTCAGCCATTCTGCACTTATAGAGAATGTTTTTGAAATGGTATATAACTAATTCGCGTTGTTCGAATGTGGTGCGTGGACTCATTTAGAAGATCACTTATAATCAGTCGCACCACTGTGCGCCCCACTGGGTATTGGAAAAGTGGCGATCAAATCAGGGCATATTTTTTTGAATGGAGACTTTTTTTTTGTTATATATGACAAAACTAAGTAAAAAAAAAAGTAGTTTGTTTTTAAATTAAATTATTTTTTTATTTTTAAAACTAAAATTAATTTTTCAAAAATTGTTTTAGTGTGATTTTTTTTTGTTTTTTTAAATTTTGTGACCAAATTTTTACATAAGAAATTTCAAAATATTCTAGATTTTAAAAACAAATTTGATCAGAATCGGACTACTATATCTTATAGTTGACATATTAAAAATAGTTTAATTTATTTAATTTAAATAAATAAAATGGAATTATGTATTATTATTGACTTAAAAATCTTGCAACATTTTATTAACATTGAACAACTATTTTTTATAAAAACTCAAAAAATTTCAAAAAAATACTACAAACAAAAAAAAAAGTTCTTTATTTGGTATTTTAAGTCAAACCCATAAATAAAAAAAAGTATTTTATTTTTATATAATATTTTATTTACTAAATTTAAATTCGGTTTTTTTTTGGAAATCTTTGTTTGTTCAATCTTCGCTAGATGAGTCGCTATTTGTTGAAATAGTCTCATGGGCGACAGTACTGATCTCGGTGGGTTTTAGAAACTCAGCTGGCAGCGCAACGCCCGCGCTTGTAGTGTGCGCGCTATCAGTATATCCACTAAAATTGAATTTGCACCAATTTTCGCAAAATTGTGTGAATGAGGCGGTTAAGATGAATATCTAGGGAATAACACCTAATTTAAAATATCGCATGGGACCGCGTGGCGAATTAGTTTTTGTCTACCAAAAGTTAAAAAATGTGAAATTTTTAGCGCGTTTCTTATATTTGCAATAATTTTATTTATAAAATAGAAAGTAATAATGTTAAAATAATAGTTAAATATATTATCTTAGAGATTGCATAACTTTTTTGGCGTATATTTCCGTTTAAGGAAACAATTTTTTTTTTTCAAAATGCTCAAAAAAGTTCTTTTTTCTACTTATTTAAAGACACCGAAATTATATTGCTCAGGCTCCGTTAGGTTGGGGAGAAAAATGTATATACGGTTAAATACAGAATTTTATGTACAAACAAAATAATATAAATAAATGTATCGAAGGCAAAAATCATTTTTTGAATTAATCGCCACTTTTCGGGTCCAATACCCCACTGTGAGTCGTAGGGAACCAGATTCAGACTAAATGCTACGCATACGATATAAGGAAGAGTAGCAAAGCTAACAACAAAACGAGAAAGAATGCTAACTTCGGTAAACCGAAGTTGGTATACCCTTGCAGTCTGCAATTGGATCGTTGAAAATCGAACCATTTTAGTAATGTTGAAAAACATCGAATTTTGTAAATTTTAAATTTTACATGTAGAATTTTACATTCTCATATAAATCGACCGATTGCTTCTATGGCAGCTATATGATATAGTGGTCCGATCTTAATGAAATTAAAACCGTAATTCTAGAAACATAAAAAACTGCTATATCTCAAAATTTATAGAAATTTTTTTTTTCAATAATTTTGCCATCATTCCTATGGCAGCTATAGGATATAGTAGTCCGATTTCGGTCGTTCCGACATATATCCTGCGTGCTAAAGAAATAAAACTATGCTGAAAATTTCAGCCCGATAGCTCTAAAACTGAGAGACTAGATCGCGTAGAAACCGACAGACAGACGGACAGACAGACGAAAAAGGCTAGATCGACTCGGCTGGTGATGCTGATCAAGAATATATATACTTTATGGATCATTGAAATTCGATCCATTTTGGTAAAATTGAAAAATATCGAACTTTGTAAATTTTTATAACATTTACTTACACATTCTAAAATTTATGTTACGTAACATTGAAGACTGATGTTCAACTAACACAATGGTATCATCAAATCATAATATTACGTACTTTCGAAAAATGAGTTTTTGGTCACATAAAGTGGTCATCCAGCCAATAGTGCGACGCTCGCACACACAAGCACAACAAATAATAAACAAGAAAGAAAGCTAACTTCGGTATTCCGATTTTACTCAAATTTTCAGAACACGCTTATATAAAGTTTTTCATGATTTTCGGGGACGGAAGTGGGCGTGGACAAATTTGAAAGCAAACTTGATCTGCGTGCAACGGATTAGAATGCTTTTACAAAATTCGGTGGCTTTAGCTCATACAGTCTCTGAGATCTGTTTAGGAGACGGACAGACGGCTAAATCGACTCTGCTGGTGATGCTGATCAGGAATATATACTATATAGGGTCGGAGATGCCTTCTTCTGCCTGCTAAATACATTCTCGTTGGCACTAGCTTATAATACCTTTGTACTTAGGTACCGGGTAGAAAAAGTTATAATAAGAAGTTATAATTTTTACCCATGTCCGTCTATCCGACCGTCCGACTATAAGAGCTAGAGTTACTAGAGTTAGATACACTCGGCTAGTGATGCTAATCAAGAATGTATATACTTTATGGGGTCTTCCCTGCGATGCAAATATCATGATTGTAATACCCTCTGCAAGGTTAAAAAGCTCTTATTTTATTTTGATCGATGGATGTATTGTAAACACCCTACGAAAAATACGACGGCTTTGCTATTATCAAGCAAGTAGATTGATAAAAAAGAAAATAATTGAATAATTCTGCAAGTTTCATTGAATTTCCCAAGTGTACATAGGGTACACCCTGCGATGACCGGTGGGAGCGGAACTAGCGGTGAAGTGAGACAAATCCTATGAGAGGTTTTGTGTAATTATTTTAATTGTTTAATGTCATGCGGTCAGGTGTCTGGCTGTGCGTGTGTGGATCTGTGTGAAAAATCTGGGCAGAGGAAAGCTCCGCACCAGGTTGCACGTGCTACACCTGGGATTGTAGGGTGGGGACTCGGAAATGGACGGTGGAAGGAAGCGGAGCGACGGCACTACGACTGACGATAAAACAAATTGCGTTTCACTTGCGTTTGTTTGTTTGCTTTAAATGATTAATGAGACAAGAGGCGTTCGGTCTCACAATGTACCACCGGTACCCGCTTCCTTTTTGTTCTTCTTTCTACGCCAGGTAAGTTCGCACTTTGTATATTTCCTCATACATGAGTGGTACTGCCGGAATGTGAAGATGGGGAAGCCCGCATAAATAGTTTCTTTGCTAAAAGTTTCAGAGAGCAGAGCCAAGCGAAACCCTAATGAGATGTCATTAGTTGGCCAGCGATCCAAGCACGCGCTCCAAGAGAGGAAGCATTTGTAGGCCTCTAAATTTAGCTCAGATAAATGCCATTAAACGGCAGAAATAATTCTCATTTTGCCTTGACTTATTGCTTACCCCGGCTTATTGCGGCAATTCTAATTACTGAACTCTCTAAGATATAACTCAAACTAGATAAAATGACAGAGCGCGAAACACAAATGATTTCGGTCTTCATTCCGCCAGTGAAATGAATTATCAAAAACTCATTTTGTGAAAAATAAAAACATTTTGTGGGCAGCTAGTGGCAAACTTTTAGAAAAATTCTAAATATTTACACAGCGATGGGGAAGGGGGCGAAAGGGGCACATGCGTTGGCATGTCCTTGACTAGTTCTTGGTGCCATGAACGGCATGTCCTGGCACTTCACGTCCTCGCTCTCATTTCGGGCTGTTGGGTTGTCAATCATGCAAAAACTGCAACCGCCGCATAACCGCTGGTTTATAATAGTTAGCCAGGAGCACGCAGCACGATGAAGGACGGGCTGCCAGAGGATGGAAGCAGGAGGCTGAATGCCAGGGAGAGGAAGCTTCCTGGTTGTTGCCTGGTTTCGGCAAAAGCTTTTCAAACTTTTTAATTATGCAGCAAACAGAAAACTTTGTGGTAATTTCGTTGCAACAGTTGGCCAGGACTGCAGGACGCTGGGACTCTACGTCAGGGAACGTCAACGTCAGCTGCAGCAGCACTAGTAGCAGCAGCAACAACAGCAGCCGGCAGGTAGACTAATTGAGTTAGGCCAGGGATGCGGTAGTACCAGGTTAGAAGGGGCGGCGGCCCCGTCATGCCTTTTGGCAATAATAATTTGCCAACAATTTTAAAGTGCATCAATCACAATTAGTGACCGGAATGTCGTCGTAGCAGGCTGTGTGGATGTGTCTGTGGAGGGGAAGGAGTAGCCCGGCAGAGAGACAATGAAAATTCATAATAAATTGTGTCAAATTTGTAGGCGTTTAGTGAATGGCATTTTGAAAATACTTCAAATCGGTTTGGCAGATGAGTTTCAGAATTCATCGAACATTACTCGGAATCTGAGAATCGATATCGCTTACTCGGTTATCTTCTTCATTAGATTACATGCGATTATCCCTCTTTCCACCGGCTGACCCTTTCACCATAAAAGCAATCTATGCGACTATAAGCTAAAATTTGCTTTAAGACCCATACATCTTCCTTTTGCCATATTCTTCTGTCGAGAAAAGGTCTTAACTCATACACACCCAGCGCTTATATATGTGTGTGCACATAGAGTGTGCATGTGATATACGAACATGTTCAATAAATCTAAGCCGATTTAATAAAAGGCATTAAAAAATATCTATTTTGCCCACTGAAAAATATGAAATCGGCACAAAGTCAGCATCAGCAGGAAAAGGACAAGGGAAAGGGCTCTCAAGTTGATTGGAAAAGTGCCCGCCCCCGGCAGAGAAAGGATAAAGAAGCCCAAAAGTGATGTAGCCCCAAAATGAACAGACATCCCTCGAACCGAGCCAGGACCAGGAAACGGGGGAGAAAGCCATCCTGAGCAGATTATGAGAACGAATCAAAGGCTAACTGACCGCTCACGCATGATTAAAAACTTGAGTTTTGAGATCTTCCCAATGGGGACACATGGGAAAGGGTCGGCCAAAGCACCTTTCAAGATGAGTAAATGAGCACTGAACCGTTCAAGATTATCAATATGCATGAATGGGGCGACCAAATTGTAGTTAAGTTCAAGTGGACACCCTATGGGGGATCCGATAGGAGATCCCGGCATCTGAAGGTGCTGTGATATGGGTTTTGTTCCGACAGCCAAATGAAGCGTTTAAGCGCTGACTTAAGCAGCGTGCTTAGCTCGGAGATACTATTTATACGTGGAGATCTAAGCATAATCAATTAGACATTTATCAAGCAAATGCGCTACTTCTAAATGCATAATTCGTAATTGCTAATTCAGGATTTCAGTATATTTGAGTACATTTTTATACCCTAGCTGGGCATTATAATATTAAATATATATTCTTAATCGGCAGAAGAGTCGATCTAGCCATGCCAATCTGTCTGTCCGTTGCAACGAAAACTAGTCCCTAAATTTATGAGCTATTTATATATATATACATTTTTCGTGGAAAGACAAATAAATAAATTCAATTAAATTTAAACAAAACAAGTGGGACAGCTACAGTCGAATGTGACCGACTCACTATGGAACCACTGGAACAAACGGCGTTGCCAAAATAAAAAATTTTATGTTCGCGTTCGATGTTTTGAATACGCATATCTTATAGGTAATTGTTCAAAGATTACAAATACAAAATGTTAATAGCCTACGATTTTATATACCCGGTACTCATAGGGTACAAGAGTATTATGAGTTAGTGCCAACCGAGAGTGTATGTAACAGGCAGAAGGAGGCATCTCCGACCCCATAAAGTATATATATTCTTGATCAGCGTCACCAGTCGAGTCGATTTAGCCATGTCCGTCTGCCCGTCTGTCTGTCTGTCCGTCCGTCTGTCCGTGTGAAACAACAGATCTCAGAGACTATAAGAGCTAGAGTTACCAAATTTGGTGACAACATTAAAATCTGTTGTACGCAGATCAAGTTTGTTTTAAAATTTTGCCACGGATTAAATTGTTTAGGTCGGGAGCTAATTCGAGAGGCGATTTATTTTAGGAAGTATCGAAGTAGACTATTATAATGTATATATAATTTTAAATGGCCTTTTAGTGTGAAGCGCATACGTTTAGGTACGGGGTATCTCACAGTCGATCACTCTCGACTGTAGCTTTCTTACTTGTTTTTTTTTAAGGTCTGCCGTATCAAAGTTGACCATTTTTTTAAGGAAATTTTAGCAACTTTCAGGTCGAATTTCAAGAAAACTAGGCAATGGATCCACTTTTTTTTTCATTTATTAATGTACTTATTATGAATAAAATATAGAAAACATTTTACTGTTTGCTTCTTGCTTCTTCAGGTAATTAATTTTTTACTGTCCTTATTTTCACTATTTCATTGAACTACGTTGAAGAACAGAGAATTTATAATTCTTTTTACATTAATTTTGCCATCATACCTACGGCAGCTATAGGATATAGTCTCGATAGCTCAAAAACTAGTTCGCGTAGAAACCTACAGACAGACAGACGGACATGGCTAAATCTTCTCTGCTGGTGATGCTGATCAAGGATATACAGTGGATCCCATTAAGATTAGTTTTTTTTTTTCAACTTCAAACCCAAATAAACTGTTTAAGTTTAAGAGAAAACAAAATTTAAAAAATTGTATCTTATTGGTGTTTGGTAATGGCTCAAATATCAGTGTATCGGTCGGAAGCTAGTTCTCGATGGCCTTTTTTACGTTCAAAATTTTTAAATAAATTTGTTTAGCGACAAGGAAAATGTCATGTTGAGAAATATCGATATAATGTCGATTTTCCTATTCTTTCCTATTAATTTTTGGAAACTTGTATGGCAGCAAGGGTATAATAAAGTTTCAGTATATGCTAAGCATCTGCAACATTTTCATTTGTGTTGGCACCAATGGGTCTTACTCCACATGTTAATAGCAACATTTGTCGTCATTTGGCATCATTTTGCTTTCGTTCTGTTTAATTTAAGTTTTTCATAAATTTTAGCATAAATAGACTAAGGGAATTAGCTACGGCCATGTGTCTTTTAATTTCAGCTACAAAGCTTAGGTATCGGGTAACTCACAGTTGGTCACACTTAACTGAAGTATATTCGATTGTATCAACTTATCAGATCAATCTTCTGAATAATTAACAATATTAATTGCAAGCTCACTTAATGACATCCCAAACATTTATAATTGTTTTAAGCGAATAAAAACCATATCATTATGGTAAAAGTACTGCCTTCGCCGTCTGTTCACAATCGAATTTTATACGGTTGAGTATTGGTATTAGTATCCAACCATAATTATCATATTGTGCACTCAATTTAGTAGCATAGTTCCCGTGCTCAGCAACGTAACTAGATTGATTGGCATTAAGGAAAGTCGTTATAGGGAGGTCCAAAGTGTCACTTGATTGTGTGGGTTTGGTTTCCCTGGCCCACGCACCTCAAACTTCTCCACACCTGTCCATTATCACATCTGTAGTTGGCTCCACCACTTCGCCGTCACATTTGGCAGCAGCAAATTTGATAACCACAGAAACATGCAAAAAGCATTTCAACTTTGCCTAGGCAGCTAGGTGCTTCAGAAAATAGGTAAACTGCTTACCAGAAATATATTCCCTCTAGTCTGACGGAGAGGAACATTCAACTACACATCGCACTTTGTGTCATTTACACGGAAAACTTCTTTATGTAGAATCTTTCCCTACAAGAAAACTTTTTGAAGTTTTACGATATTGTAGATGATGCGGATGCCAATGGAAATTATTAAAGTCCTCCGAAGAAGAACCGAATTATGTGAACAGAATCCGATTCATATTCCCATGCAAACTTTACCAGCTTGGGTATTATTTATTCATTGCAATTGACCTGCCTTGCAAATTCGATTAAGTGATTAGTTGAATTGGTATTTTGCGGCTCGAGCTCAAAAGGTTCCAAACAAAAACTGCATTTAATTTTTGTATGTCAATTTATGGCATTAAGTGCGTAATTAGTGGAACAATATTACAGTCTATAAACTAGACTAACTAAACTAAAAAACTGGGGTAATTAAATTCCCGGCAAAACATTTTTGTGCCTAAGTTCACATAAGCAGCAGTCAATTCAAATTACCAATTGAAAAAATCCAAATTTCTGTTAATGATTGTTAAAGAGTTCGTAAAGTTGTGTCTGTCTGTTTGTAACCTGTAATTTTTGATTTTTTTGACCTAGAACATTATTGCCTTGGAACTCCCATGGCTGTCATACAATTGCAATCAGAAAATGTACGGATAGGAAAAATTATTACTAGACCTCCGATTTTGCATATTTTTCACCTAATCGATACCAAACGTTGTACTAAAACATTTTATCGTTCAAATCTAACCAATTTTAATGCATTTCGTTCCCGGCACTAAGCTGCAAAATATCTAGCCTTGAATTAAAAACTGGTTACATTATTTGTAATTTTTTTTTCAATGTTGCTTTAGAAGTAGTTGTATTAATCGTCGGCAAATTTGGTAACAGAAATTTTTAAAGTTGAAGGTCACTTTTATCTCACCTCGTTAAGAGGAGTTCTCTTTTGACTGCGTTTTAATTTTAAATCGATCAAAGTAATTGTTTCGGTGGTGCGGGCTTGGAAAGTGGCCGCAGGAAAAAACTTCGTTTGTTATTTAACGCACAAAGCTTTGGGTACCGGGTATCTCCCAGTCGAGTACATACTGAAGCCCTTTAACTTGTTTTATTCTATGTAGTGCACAGCCACAACTCCGCTATGTTGTCTTGATTAGTCCCAAGTAACTATGCATACGTAGTGTGCGGAATTTCAACTCGATTTGATTTCCATAATGCACCTATGATTAATAAATCGATTGAATATTACGATAGAAGCAGTTGAATAGACTCCATTCTTTTCCCATACCCTACCAATGCATTTCCACTTCGTCAATAACCAAAGCGAAAGAAGCCTCTGGTTGAGTGTCGTTCTCTTAAAAGAAAGCCACAATCGAGATCCCAGCAGGAAGTGTTGTAATTCGCACTTTACCACACACACAGAAATGTGGCCTTCGTGTCGAATACTTGATATCGAAGAGGCCTGCACACAGTGGGAAAAATTGCTGATTTCGCGGCGATTAGTTAATAACTTCTGACAAAATATTGTAATTTGTGTACAAATACTACTGTGGACAAAAAGTAAGGAGAATTTGTTTGTAAAGTGAAAATTCTTTATTTATTCTCATGAATCAATTTCATCCCCTTCAAAGTAATCCCCTCCTGAAGTGGGCGTGGCCAAATTTTAAACAAAACTTGATCTACGTGCAACAGATTTCAATCTTGTCACCAAATTTGGTAACTCTAGCTTTAATAGTTTTTGAGATCTGTTGTTTCACACGGACAGACAGCCGGACACACGGACATGGCTACATACATTCTCGGTTGGCAATAACTTATAATACCCTTGTACCCTGTGGGTACCGGATATAAAAATAGTTAATAAAATTAATAATTAGAGTATATTTCGCTTAGCTGCCTTAAGTACTTACTTTGCACGCAGCCTCGCGGCAGCTATTATTATTAAATTTAAAACTCGATGAGCAACATAATTTGCATTGACCATAGAGCTAACATAATGCTATCAAACATCAATGTTAAAGTTAGGGAAAATGCTTTTTATGCATTAACCGCGTACGTTCGCGACCCTTGGAAATGCCCATATGTTAATACAAATTAAAGTTAAAATTCAATGATTAATAGATGGCGTAGCTAAGTTAAATGACTTACATAGAAAATCATACATAAAGGATGCCGGAATTTGGAGCTTAAGTGCTCAAGACTTTTAAGTCATAATTATTCTTATAAAATATAAAGTAATGATGCAGCCAAGTGAAAATATCAGGCAGCTAACTTGACGATCTGTCTAAGTGTTCAGAGGAAAAGTAAACACAAAGTGGTTTCTTTATTGGATGTATTAGGAATTGAATTTGAAACGACAATGAAGAGAAAATAAACATTGAATTTTTAAATAATTCGAGCTAAATCAGCCGTTAATCCCACTGTGCAACATGTACTTCTGAAGGGGTTGAACAGGGATGGCATTATCTACGCACAACATTTTGTCGGGCTTGCCATGGCTTTAATTGTGGCTGCTGTTGTTGTTGGCCGGGTCATAACAGGAAGTATATGCAGGCTGTGAAACGGTTTATGTGGCATTATGAAACAGATATCCCATTCTCTAACCATTAGTGTGTGGGCGAAGGATTTTATGAGGCAGGCTGGCCTCGAATGCTAGTTTTGTAATCTGCCCGAAATATTCGTCTGCAATTAAAAACATTTTCAAGTCATTTATTCACGCTCTGGGCTCCGGAGGGGGATGGACATGAGAGAAAGGGGACGGCTCATAAAACCAGCTTTTAGGCAATGTCTGGCCAATTTTGTGGATTCGGGTTTATGCATTTATTGGAATTTTTATGACCCACGTTTATAGTCTCTGCAGAAGAGAAGGGAAAATGAGTTTTTGAATATTAAAAACAATTTTTGGGTAAAATGAGTATGGTTAATTCTAAGATATGTTCTTTATCCTGACTTATTATTAATTGAAGTCAACGATATGTTACGTACATTTATATTTATATAGTCAGGCAAGATGTTCTGACTAAGGGGAGTGTGCATGCAGATTGTTTTCCGGCTGTGGCCTGTCGGAAAGGGCGGCGGTGGTCTTGCTACTCCTCCTAGCTGTGCCTATACTTATTATTGGTTTAAAAGAAATGCGTGCTAAGACAAGCCAAATAGATAGGAATACAAATGTAACATTCAAGAATTAAAAAATAAAATAATAATAGGGACAAATGTAAAGAAAAATAAGGTCTATTTCACTCCCCTCGAACACACTCAAACCTCAGAAGCTGTTGAGATCTGCTTTGCCCTCTCTACCCTTGGCCGCTCTATTGCCATTTTTGAATATATACATGAATGGCCCCTTCGGTGTTCAAGGATCCCCCGGAATCATGTTATGGGTCAATTTTGTGCGGAATTTTAAAACATTATACATTTTATTTAAAAACTAGAAAAAGTGAAAACGAAGTGCGAAAGGAATATGTTGTTTGGACTTATACTAAACATAATACAATATAATGGTAAAAGTTAAATAATGTATAGATAAATATATTTCCAATATCTACATGTTTTTGTGTCTCAACAAAAAATTTAAAATAAATTTTTCTTTTACTCGACTGGCTTGCATATGCCAAAAAAACTCACAAAAAGCAAAACCAAAAATTGAGTAAGAAGGTTTTTTTTTCGCAGCGGAATATTTTTCTTTAATTTCCTTTTTTTTTATTTCATTACTCTGTTCTTTAATTTTTCTCTAGCTTTTTCTTTCACTCGCTCTTAATTTTCTACTGGATTTCTCTTATTCGTTAACTTAAAATAATGTTTATGGAGATAATTTTGTTTATAATTTCTTTGCAAAGACTCGGATAAAACATTCATTTTCAGTTTTCTATTAATTTTTACCAAATATGGTTTGTTCGCACACCAAATATTCGCCGACAGATCCTTTGATGAAAATGCTTTGGGGGCTCTGTAAAGCCGTATGGAAGGGTCATGGAGAAAATATATAAAGAAATGTTTTTTTCCTAGTAACAGCGATAGAAAGAAGAAAGGTGCCCCAGAGAAGAAAGACATTTGAATCTGTTGCTATCCTCTGTCCTCTTTCTTTTCACCCCCAATGGGGGTAAAAAAAATTCGCATGCTACAAGCGCTACAGCTAAAGGCATTTCGTCTATCGTCGGCGTTCTCCAAAGCAAGCAGACATTTGCAAAATCCATTACAGCGGAACTTTTCCTGCAAATGGATTCTAATTCATATAGTTTACTTTAAAATACTTCGCCTATAAAAACTAATCCAACTCGACATCATCCCAAAATGGAATCCTTTTTGCTAAAGCAGCCAATCCTGGATTCCCGCCACAACATCGTCAACAACAACCATTTCAAATTAATTAATAAAATGTTTGTTCCAAGTAGGGCCAGTTATCAAACAAACATTCAACTGCAAATAAAGCCCAAAACCGGCGCAGGCCTTTCGGTTTTGAAAAGACTTGGCTCGGAAAGGAATGTTGGTCAAGAAGTTGCGTGCGGCCTGGCACGTGTATGGTCCAAGCCACTTCCTTTCCTTAAAATCCTGTCTGACATTCACCCTCACCTCACAAAACTGGTCGAAAGCCAAACCAAACAGCAAATACTTCAATAAACGAAATTAAATATTTGTGCATGGAATGAAACATTTTGCTCGGGGAACAAGGGACCTGCGGACACAACAGAGGGAAATTGAAAAAGAATTGAACACTTTATGCCCCACATTGGCAACAAATTAAATAATTGCTGCGAAAAGTTTGCCTTCTGAAATATTTCAGCAAATAAACTCAAATACACTATTGATTTTCACTCGAAACACTTTTTTTTTAGTATTTCTTGATATTTTGCCCATGCACTGGTATTAGTGATTTATCAGTGTTAGCTGCCTTCCTAGCATTCTAACCTGACATTTGTCAAATTTTTTGGCTTGCGAAATTGTTTAACTTTTGAACCGAGCATTTACATTCACCATCTCCCCATCATTAGACGTTAATTGGGCAATTGTTGCCATCACAGAGGTCCCGTCCTGAGCAGAGCCCTTTACTCGCGTTTTTGGCAGAGTAGCGCCTCGGGCGCAGAGCCAACACCTTTTTGATGTCTGTCCCTGGGCAAAAGGCGGCTGAGTCAAACTAATTAGGCGCAAACTTAATTAATTTTTGATGAATTATTTGACCTTTTGTCTGATTACGATGACGGCTTTCAAGGAGCGTGCTATTCGCCTGAGAACCCGCCTTCAAGTGGCCCTCAACATTGGCCTAGCAACAAACAGAATAAAGATAACTTTTTAGGCTTTTCCGAAATTGAGCTTCATTTGGTTTGATAAACTTGTCGCTAGACAGGTGCCACCACAAAAGGAACAGGCAGGGTTCTCGTGGAGCGATTCAAATCATAAAATGGTAAGGTAGGACGAGGCGCAAAAGTTTATTTTTTAATGTTTATTGGTGAAACTTTTTTATTCTTTACAACTTTTTCAAAAGTTTTCCTGGTGATTCTCCCCCCAACCCAGTGGTATTCTCTCCTCCCTTTGTAGCATAGGCCCGTTTTTGGTCATTCTCAAGTTGAAATGATACCAGAGTACGAGTATGAGTACCTGGAGTCCCACGATTGTCAGCATATTAGGTCTGCCGGCTAAGCACGGGGCACCGGGCAAGGAAACCTTACTTTGAATTAAACTTTTTTCGCATCAATTCTGAGAGTTTTCCTCGTTTCCTTGGAAGAACATTTTTAAATTTTAATTCGTTTATTTAAATTGCTCTTGGCCCAGAGATAATGTAAATAAACGCCTTTGTACTCACCCCGAGTGGGAATGAAAGCCACTTACTTACCTGTAATAAACAGATAATTTTAGTTAATATTACTCGGGATTGATGGAATCAATGTTAAAGGATAAGACAAGCTGCCTCCTGTCTTCAGAACAGTCCTTAACGTATAACATGCATTTAAATTTAAAACAATAAAAAAGAACAAAAAGAACTACCTTCGGTTAGTCGAAATCTGTATACCCTTGCAGTTCACAATTTGTCTTCATTTGTCAAGATTTTCATTTGTATTTAAACATAATTAGACAATAAAAATTTGCCAAGTCCATGTGCCTTTAAAATTCACCGGCAATGCTTTGGTAATGCTTGGTGCCTCACAATCGGTCACTCGACTGTAGCTTTTCTTCTTCTATTATTCTACGTTATTTTTGTACCCTTGCAAAGAGTATTATAATTTTGATGCTTGCAACGAAGGGAAGGAGGCATCTCCGCCCAATAAGGTGTATACACTTTTACTCACAATTATACGACACCCCGAAAATTGCAGTTTCGGTCCTCGTAGGAGAATGAAGAAGCATAATACAACAAAATCAAGTATGCAGGTGTAAAGCTTAATAAATTGTGCTTAAAAGCAGATTTTCTTATCTCCGATTGCATGTCGCGTTTTCAAGTATATATAAAATGTTCGGGGTGTCGTATAATTGTGGGCGGAAGTGTATATTCTTGACCAGCATAAGCGCTTACAATTTATTTTTTATTTTGTTAAAAACTCAACTTTATTTAGTTCAGCACCATGCTACTTATAAAATTAAATACAATTCTGAACAAAATAGTTCGTTTATATACGGCTAGAGTGGTTTTTACATTGTAATTTATTTGTATTTATTTTTCAATCAGTATATATATATATCGGAACGTCCGAAATCGGACCACAGTATCCTATAGCTGCCACAGAAATGACGACGAAATTATTGAATTCTTCTTGTCTGTATTTCAACGTATCTATTTAAATTTGAAGATATAGCGATTTGTTACGGTTTAAGAATTACGGTGTTATTTTCATTAAGATCGGACAAATATATCATATAGCCCCATTTGGCCTATTCGTTCCTAAGGCAGCTATATGATATAGTAGAGCGATCTGGCCCATTCCGACTTATATACTAATGTAAATTGAAAGAAAACGTTCTGACAAGTTTCATTCAGATAGCTCAAAAGCTGAGAGACTAGTTTGCCGCCAGCTTTCGCATGGTTTTAGGGCCTGCCCCAAAATTTAAACCATATTGCTAATATCTTCCTTATCGTGCGCACAAACCTATTTATTTATTGTGTCTATTTTATATATGCCGGTAATCACGACTATAGCTTATAAGTATAAGTTTTTTTACGATTTTCGGTGGGCGGGAGTGGCCATGATACTCTAGCTCTTATAGTCTCTGAGATCTATTGACTCATACGGACGGACACAGCTAAATCGAATCGGCTGGTGATGCTGATCAAGAATATACATATATACTTTATAGAGTTGGAATTGCCTTCTTCTGCACGAAGGTATAATACCCATGTATACTATGGGTACCGGGTATAACAATATATTGTTACCCAGTGCACTGATATATCAAAAAGGCTATATTCGTAATTTATGGTCCACAGTAAATAGATCTACAAATTTCAGACTTAAATATATTTGTGCTATCGTGTCTTAAGTTTAAGTAAAATCGGAATCATCCGAAGGTTTATTAAAACATGGGGGCTATTCAGCAATACATTTTCTGCGTATTTTGAACTTCTGCAACTTTGCACAAATTAAAGTTTCTTCTGACATCCGCCTTATTTAATTAGGGTTTTCCATAAATTTAAGCATATTTATACAACATTTATTAGCCATTATTTTTGACATAAATATGATTTTATCTGCTATCAGTTTATTTTTCAACAACAGCCTGGCGGGGCACATAACCAGTCAGATAAAGACAAAGTCAAGTACATCAGACTAAGGCCTAACTCTTTTTATTAGTTCCAGTTTCTGTTCCAGAATCGCTCAGATAAACTCGCTGCAATTAAGCTGGAATCATAAAGCTGCAGAACGTCTGCTTACACCCTCGTTCGGTGTCCAGTCGGATACCATTCTACCCGGAATACTGAGTGGGAGGAATCGGGGAACTAAATGCTGCAGCTGGAGCTCTGCCGCCTTTAACTGGGTCGCCATCAGTCAGGGGCTTAACCTTGCCGCAGCTACAAATACTGGGTCGTTGGTTCAACTAATAAATATGCCACAAAACAGAAGACGCGTAGATACCCAGCACGCACACTCGCACATCAGGACATGTACAAATGAATCGCAGCTGAGGGCTGTCCAGGCATCGGAGAAATAAAACCATTAAATATTTGCGGTTAAACGCACCAAAAACAAACCGCAAAAGTAAATCATATCCAGAGCAGGCGACGGACATGGCCAAGCATCCGAGGCAAGGAATTTCCTGCTATGCCGCCCGCCGCCCCGTCGTTCGTAAGCAAAAATATTAGATTAGAAATTAGGATAGCCATGGACAAGGTCTTGTATTGGGTGTGGGATTGGGATTGGGATTGGAGAGGCAGCAGACCAGAACGCCATTTACTTGGGGGACAGAGAAGGAAACTGGTTACCAACGCACTGCCAAAAAATCCAAATGGTCCATGGCCGAGGAGCATAAATCATTGGAACTGACATTTCACCATTTCACTGGATTTGTATATGTATGCTCAGGGCACGGTCTCAAAGGCGGAAGGAAAGTGTTCTGGCCGCCAAAAGAAAATTTGCGTAAGATATTCGTCGATTTTGTTAAGAAAGTATTCAGGTCAAAGAAGAAGGGAGTCCCTCAGTGAGCACTATTACTTCCACAGAACTAGTTCCCCGAAGATCCAATCATGGCAGCAGACTAACCCCACTTTTCTAACACAAAAACCGACATAAATCATTTTGAAATTTAATCGTTCGGCAAAAGTCCTGCTGGAATTCACTAAAAATTCGGTCGCCAGCATCAGGTTTGAACGTGAGGAGAGGTGTATGTGAGGTATTACTGCAGTAATTAAAGCTGGGAATCCAGCTAAAAGCTGGATATCCTGTTATGAGCTGCCTTGAATCCGGTCGGCGATTTCGTTATGCTTAGGGCAGAATAGCTTGCAGATGGAACCCACTAATAAGTTAAGTGCTCAACATTAGTTACAGTCTACACTCATAATAATTTTAGCCCTACATTTAAGATAATCGCCATAAAAATGTATTTTTTCTTTAACCAATAAAATTTGTTTTAAATACAAGGATATTTCCTCAAAGTACGAAGATAAAATTCTTTACTGTAGAATTTGTCACCATAAACAAAAATTGACACAGAAACAAGAAAAACAAGTGAGAAAGCTAAAGTCGAGTGTGACCGACTGTGAGATATCCGGTACTCAAAGCATTATGCGTGAAATTAAATAGCACACGGACATGGCAAAAACAAAATGTTGACAAATTAAGACAAATATTTTTTTCGCTACTTACTTGGTGGCCGCTCAGAAGAAGAAGAAGAAGCATACGCATAAAGTTTATTGTCTAATATCTTCCATGTTTATCATCCGATTTTACTCAAATTTT
>VNJZ01010795.1:0-12403 GCA_008042795.1 Drosophila asahinai
GCTCAAACCAGCGCCTTTTTGACTGGCCAAAACGTCGAATTGATGGGTCATCCGCCGTACAGTCCTGACTTGGCACCAAATGACTTCTTTTTATTCCCTCACATCAAGAAGAAAATGCGTGGTCAACGATTTTCGTCGCCAGAAGATGCTGTTGAAGCATTCAAAAACCATGTTTTTGAGGTGTGTCAATCAGAGTGGAAAAAGTGCTTCGAAAATTGGTTTGAGCGCATGCAAAAGTGTGTAAATCTTGATGGAGAATATTTTGAAAAACAATAAAACTATTTTCCTTAATAAATATTCGTATTTTCATTATTAGGCCAGAAATATATGTAGCAGCCCACGTATTGATGTATTGTTAGGAATAAACTTTTGTTATCACATGGTTACCTTTCATGCAGTAGTTTACTTAAAATGCGTTTTGGTCCTTTTGGGTCGGAGCCATCCTAGATCTTAGAGTCTATAAGAGCATAATTAACTTTATTCGATGTAAAAAATAATCTAATACATTGAGTACAAACTTATATTTAATTTTCTAACTTTTAAGAACACCTGAGCCCTAAGTAAGTGAGCTAGTTATATAGTGAGTACAAACTCTAATAATACAAACTCTCTAATTTAGTTGTAGTTTGTCTAGCAAGTGGTCAATTGCCTCCTCATCCAGTTCATCGTCGTTAGGAATTATAAAGTCAAACCCTTCAAAATCATCCAAATCACATTCTGATGACACATCGTCAATGCCTGCAGTGAAGGACCAACCCCGCGCGCAACGGGTTTCTGGTCGGGAAGTGAGGCGAATAGTCAGGACCTTGTCTTCGCTAAATGTTTCGCGGAACCACCTGATATCGTTCTTGCGTCTGACATCGCTGACCAACACGTAGGGCGTCGCCGGGCTGTCGCGCGCATCCTCCATGGCCAGACGACAGAAGTAGCCGTAATCCTCTGCGCGCACCTCATCACTCCACTTTATCATGTCGGAACGGTACTTCTCCTTATAAGGTCCATCGCTGAGCAAGGCACCAAGGTTCAGTTTTAGCTTCCGCGCCCACTCTGACTTTATGGGTTCTGAGATTCGAACGATTCGTGACCGATCCGCCAATCTATTAGACAAAAGTATAACAAACATAAGAATCTTATAAAATCATAATTGGCTGAAAGATTGAACGTTTGTTTAACTTAATTACACTCTAAATGCTCTTGCCCATGATACAACTATACAAGGTAGTCTCGTCGGCAAAATCTGGTACCTCCGAAATCAGTGCCAGTGATGCTTTGAGTAGCGGGAATCTCACAGTTAGGCACATCTTAATCGCGTTCTTGGACAATGATTACGTAATCATTTTATATTAAAATATATTTTAAAACATTTATTTGTATGCATTGTTGGGGAAAAAAATGTATATGATTACCTAATCATAGGGGAGAGCGTTCCTCCAATAATTGATCTAGACTTCATAGGGGGGGAGGGGGTCGAAAATCATCAAAAACGTGATTACGTAATATGTATGTGGACATCCCCTTACTTGGTTTATATGAAGTTTTCCGTTTACAGCATTTTTTCGTCGATGTTAGTACTAGGCTTAAAAATTAATGAAAACTAGCATGAACGCAACATTTCGAGGCAGAAAAATATTTATGATTTGTGATCGAGGCAGAAAAACACCCAATTTTCCCTTTATATATGTATGTACAAGGTTAAAAAACTCCAAACTTGGATATTATTGAGTCCTTGAATGTGTTGGTTAATTTTGATGAGGACACGGTTTCGTCCCAGCGTTCCATTATAGCAGGGGTCGGCAGCGTCCTATACTAGAGCTGAAGAACAATCGATAGTGATGGTTTTCGATGGTTTTAGAAAAACAATCAAATACTATCGATGGCTTACAAAAAAAAAAATAATAATAAATAAAAAAACCAAATTAAAAGCCTAAAAAATTGTATTTTGAGATCAGATTTTTTTAATATTTAAGTTCTTATTAATAAATAACAATTCGTCTACATTATTTGAATTAAGCGCGCATGTTCGGTCCGATATTATCTGTCCTGCCTTACTAAGGGTTCTTTATGAGTAGGGTTGTTGGATTTTGAAAAAATATCGTATTGATGATGTTTGCTGTTTGAAAAACATGACACGATGATATTAAAAAATATAAAAAATATCGATATATCGAGTATTTTTGATATTTTTTAATGTTCAGCTAAATTTGAATAAAGGTTTCCTGTTGCTGTACATTTGGGTCTTTTATAGGCCTAAGAATATGTATATTCAAAAAAACGTTATAATATTTGATTTCATCAAGCATGAGCTGCAAATAAGAGACATTTGAGACACAATAGAATATTTTTTATTTAAAAACTGAACTTAAAAAAACAAATATTATACCCACTCTCAAGCAACACTTATTTACGTTCTTTGATATAAAAAATAAATAACAAAATTATTATGGATATGGTATAGAGCACAACCCATTGTGTTCAATTTTATTTAATATAATGATACTGATCTCTGAACTCGTTCGGTTACATGCTGGTCTGTCATACGACTACGGGAGTCACTAACAACACACTTTATGGCAGAAGCCAACCGTTCCGATGAAACCGAACTACCAGGCGTGATCAGGCAACTTAATGCCACCTTCGCTAGCATGGGCATAGTTGTTTTTACTGAGATCCAGAAATCCAAAGGATTTGTCTCCCAACTACAAAATGGCATACTAAAAAAAAGCTGAATTTCCTTTCTTTCGGAACTCTGGACTACAGAGTCTATGGTCCTGTTGTGCAGATCTAGAAATGATTCCTGTACGCTTAAAGCGACCATGTCCTGTTCTCCGCAATAAATAATAAATCGGAAACATCATTTTAAAAAAAATATCAATATCGCCTTTTTTTTGACAAAAAAAAATCGCGATGATAATTTTTTTTAAGAGAAAAAATATCGATATATCAATATTTTGATATATTTCCGACATCCCTATTTCTGAGGCATAGGACGATGCTGGGACGCATAGATATTCCTTAGCAATGGCCTTAAAGGCTAGAAAATCATAATTGCTTATATAAAAGATAATTTTTTCTGATGGACAAAATAAAAAAAAAACAAGAAAGATATCTAGATTCGGTAAACCGAAGTTTATATACCCTTGCAGTCTGCAATTGGATAATTGAAAATCAATCTATTTTGTAATATTGAAAAAATATCGAGTTTAGTAAATTTCGTAAATTTTTCATTTTACATGTAGAACTTTACATTTTCATATAAATCGACCGACCGCTTCTATGGCAGCTATATGATATAGTTGTCCGATCTTAATGATATTAAAACCGTAATTCTAGCAACGTAAAAAGCCATTGTATTTCGAAATTTATAGAAATACGTTAAATTTAACATTTCTTTACATTAACCTCGTTAACATTCCTAGGACAGCTATACGATATAGTAGTCCGATTTCGGCCGTTCCGACATACATACATATATACTCCGTACTAAAGAAATAAGCCTATGCTGAATTTTTCAGTCCGATAGACAGGCGGACAGATGAACAGGCAAACGGGCATGGCTAAATCGACTCGGCTGTTCATCCTGACCAAGAATATATATACTTTATGGGGCCGTTGCAAAAATCTGGCCAAAATAATAATACCCTCTGCAAGGGTATAAAAACCATCGATAGTGAGAAAAAACAATCAAATTTCACGATGGTTTTAGTCCATCGATACTATCGATGTTTCCATCGATACTATCGATGTTTTCATCGATTGTTCTCCAGCTCTATCTTATACATTGTGCATAAGAAAAAATTTCAGGCAGCGCTGTCGGCACACTGACACTTTAAGCGCTTCATGTTTGTTCGGGATTCTGTTAGGCTGTCGTAGCAAGCTTCGGAGCTATGTAAAAACGGCTTCGTATATATATTTTTGGGTGGTATTGCTTAAGCCTAGTACTCACTAGCTCTAAGCCCTTAGCTAGCTAAAACGGTTTTATGTTTTATTTAGGGGGGAAGAATTTTTAGGGGGCAAGTTTAGGGTTTTTTTTTCGGAACTTGTTTGATTTAAATCTATAAAAAAGAAATAGTAAAATATTTTTTTTATAGGGTCAATATTGCCAACCCCAGTAATCACCAAAATATGACAAACAAAAAGTGCAAAAAAATACTACACTTGATTTTCCTATCGATTAAGTTTTGCCAGCTAATATTGGCGCATTCTGTGAACCCGAATTTAAGTTACTAGAAAAGTTATTCCACCGTAATTTTTTCACTTTGCATGGCTTCAGTGATTCCAAAGACAAAATTTATTCAAAAATATAAAAAGTAATGGGAGACCAAAGCATGTTTTAAAAGTGAAATAAATTTGACATGGAAAAGCCCTTCAAAACTGTTTTTAGCGTTTAATATGGAAATGCTTCCTCACTTTGCAAGGTGAATTTACATGTAAGTAAATTACAAATTTGGTATGTTCAACTCCTTTACAATACATACAAATGCATTGCAACATTTTTTTCGGCATACATTGTGTCAATTTTTTTAGGTCTGATTATGAATGTTGTCTCGCCATGCCTTTTGGAAGATCTTATAAAAGACATCGGAGATTCTCACTTGAAATGAATGAATGGATGAAACTACAGCCATTGATACGACGAAAGTCATGTGCCTCATGGTGCTTTACTTTAGCAGGACGCTTCGTAAAGTGTGCACATCTTTCTATCGCCTAATCCAATTGGAAAATGGAACGACTGAGCATATGACAAAGTGCCTAAAAGATCAACTAAAAGCTGAAAAGTTAGAGTTGGAAAACATGATGGGCATTGGCATCGATGGAGCGAATGCAATGGCTGGAAAAAAACAATTCAGTTTCATCTCGATTGACGGAGATTATTCGACACCTCGTCACAATCAATCTTTCGCATTCATTGCACCTCTGCGCTGATCATGCATGTGATGTTATTCCAAAAAGTTTGGACTTCATGGTCAAGGAGTCATACAAATGGTTTTCCAACAGCACGAGCAGAAACATCGAATTTCAACGACTGCATAAAAGTGTTGCAGGCTGTGACCCAAAAAATTGCTAAACTGTCTGGAACTCGTTGGCTGGCTAGACTGAATGCAATTCACACAATTTTTGATGAGTGGGACTCACTAAAACTTCATTTTGAAATGTCTCGTAAGTCCGAACGAGGTTACTCTGGATACAAAGCTGACACACTGTTTCAAATGTACAACGTCGAGAACAAGTTGTACTTGATTTTTCTTCAATACTCATTAAAGGAGATCTGTCAACAAATTATTCCAATCCGACGCATTGGAACCATTAAAACATTTTGAAAAGTCTGAATGACTTATTGTACTCCTCCCTTCAGAAAATCGTTGTGCCACAACAATTGATAACGGCAAACGCACAAGTTTTATGCGACTTCCCGTTTACAAACTTTCTAATGCCTGTGGATTGCACTAATTTTTGGTATAATTTTAATGAGTTATCGTCATCATGCATTCACGAGCACGTGATGTATATCAAAAACCGCTGCAGTCAACGTCCTCCTCAATGAGGAAACATATGCTGGTGGAAAGAAAATATATAAAAATTTTACAAAACTCGCAATGTCCCTTTTGTGCTTGCCATTTTCAAATGCCTCTGTTGATCGAGCATTTTCAGTCTTTAACATTGTTAAAGATAAATTGGGGAACCGGATAGCCACAAAAACTGCAGATGCTCTTCTTCGCAAAAAACTGACGTTAGAAAACAAATGCAATAAGTTTGAACCAACTGAAATGTACAAGCTATTCAAGAGCGAGGAAGTCTAAAAATCCGTATTTTCAGATGATGTTCTAGAGGTGATGGCTTGAAATTCGATCTCGATCTGTAGTTTTGTACAGTAATGTATACATACATATATATGTAAATATAATCTTAACATTTCCACGTCTTCTTTTAAATATGTGAAATTAACAAATTTTTTGAATTTAGGGGGCAAACTGGATTTTTTAGAGGGAAATATCGACTTTTTGAGATTTTTTTAGGGGGAAAGCCAAATTTTTATCTGGGAACACTGGGCACATCCACGTCCACGACGACTGCTGCGACGAACTTGGCGCTTAAGTCGCCGCGCGCGGATCCTTGGGACTGACAACCATGATCTCTCTCCATGAGTTATCCATGGATCCCGTGCTTATGAGTATCTAGGGCGGCGGCGGCTTGCCCAGTCGTCCCAAACCATTACCATTTCCATTGCCACTTCCCGAGGACGGGCAGGTCTCATTCTCCTTGTACTCCTCGTGTGCTCTGAAGCAGCAGTATTTTGGATTGGCAGCCAACTAAGAGGATCCCAGTAGGCGACCACTGGTCATAAATGATCAGGGGATTGAGGTAGCATGTCCATATTTTTAAAATTGTGATTTTGACCCTTTTCTATAGCTCCAGCAGTGGCAGAAGCAGCAGCTGCAGTGCCAGGAGTAAGCATACACTCTGCCGCATATTTCTGCGTACAGCACCATAAAAAATCAAAACTTTGACTTCTACGTCAAATAACTCCGCTAATATTTTGCACTGCGAATCAAAAATAGGATTATTCTATTAGTCAATCAATTGACTGTATCTTTATATTTTTGCAGAATTATGCGCTTAGCGATATTCTTATAATAACCATTTTAGTCAAACCATTCTTAAAAAAAGCAGTCGCAAAAGTCTGCGTACAGCTAAGAAAATTGTCATTAAATGTCCAATGCAATTCTGCTTTGGTTCAAAAATTGCTTTGTCCAACTGGATCATTAATTTTTATATGGTTTTATAAGCATGTGTCACAAAGGTGTCCAAGGTAGAGGAGATTTGCGTTGTCGACAGAAAAATCATTCTGAAATTGCATCTTAAGGGCAACAATTGCCTGGAAAGTGGAAGAACCATTGGCAGATCGCAGTCATCTCTTCAAAGAGTAATTACTAAATACATCACGTCGGGCTCAATTTTATTGACGCCCAAATCTGGTCGCCCAAGCTAGTTGACGAAAAAAGAAAAAATCCAAATTTCTCTAAGTGCCGATTTTTCAATGTCAAGTTGACTTTTTTCAATGAGGTAAATTGTCGTTTCGGAGTAATTTAGTCGCCAAAAATCATGTTTGCTTTCATCTTACTGACAAATTTTTAACTAGATCTATTCCTCTAGTCAGGAGTTGTCAGTCAAATAAACGAAAACATGATTTTGATGAGCCTGTCGATATCGACAGCCCAAGTGTTGGAAATTTAAGTTGAGGAACCGTTCCCCAAATCCATATAAGAACATACTATACGATGGGCAATAAAAAATGTGGTTAAAAAAGCCTCGTGGCCAGGAAGAAACCATGTATTTCATAAATAAATAAAAAAAAAGTCTGGATTTCGCCAAATTTTAAATTTCAAAGCCTTCCGAGCCTTGGATAAGTTCATTTTATCGGTCAAAGGAAAGTTTCGCATTGCCTTGGATAAGTTCATTTTATCGGTCAAAGGAAAGTTTCGCATTGCCGGCATGAGGGAAAAAAAATTGTGTGGCTAAAGAGTGTTACAGTTTTGGAAAGGCAAAATGTAATGCCTACCGTCAAACATGGAGCCGACGGAGTTATAATTAGGTGTGTATTGCGGGCAACGAAGTGGGCAATTTGTTCGTTAGAGATTCATTAAAGGCAAATTTGGTTGAAAGTTTTCAACGGTTTGGCCTGGAAAACGACTTTATATTTTAAAAATATATTGACTCAAAACATACTACCCACCCAATCAAGCCTTGGCCCCTTTATGACGTATAAAAATAGTTGCGAACTCTACCACAATCTCCGGACATGAATCCTTTTGAACATTTATGGCACCTCTTGAGCGTTGCATAAGAAAACCCAAGATTACGTCGAAAACTGTGCTTAAGTCAGTTATCCTCGAAGAATGACCGAAAATCACACCAGAGGATACAAACAAGTTATTGGTATCGTTGTCCAGACGACTAAAAGAAGTTTTGCACCAAAAGGGGTAACCGAGAAGCTTTGAATTTGCAATTAAAAGGCGATTTTCTTAGCTGTACGCAGCGACTGCTTTTTTAAGAAGGGTTTGAGTAAAATAGTTATTATAAGAATATCGCTCAGCGAGTTATTTGACGATAAAGTGAATGTTCTGACTTTTTATGGTGCTGTACGCAGAAATATTCGGCCGAGTGTATGTAGGTTTTTGGTTGAAAACGAAAAACGAAATTGAAAACCGGAGCCCGCCTGATAATTTCAGAATTATGTATTTAACAACACGAGCGATCGGTAAATTAATATGAAAACTTAAAAATTGAAACGTTAAATGTATTGCCAAATGTAATGAAAAATAAAATAACTTATATATTTTTATACTCTTGCAGGGTATGATAATTTTGTCCAGAAGCTTGCAAAGCAGTGAAGGAAGACTCTCTGACCCCATAAAGTATATATATTCTTGATCAGCATCACCAGCCGAGTCAATCTAGCCATGTGCGAATGTCCGTCTGTCCTTTGCTACGCAAACTAGTTTTTCAGTTTATGAGCTATCTAAATGAAATTTTGCAGATAGTCTTCTTTCTATTGCAGCTAGTGTATATGTCGGAACGGGCGGAATCGGACCACTATATCTTAAAGCTGTCATATAACTATAGGGCAAAAATTTTATATTTTCGCTATTTTTGAAGATATTGGGTTCAAAATAAATAAATTATTCCTTATTTATATTATAGCTATACATTTTAAATTTCATGAAAATCGGACCGCTATATCGTATAGCTGCCATAGGAATAGTCGGAAAATTAATGGAAACAAATTAAAACTTTTCCTTTTCTCAACGTATATGTATAAATTTCGAAATAAAGCTGTTTTTTACGGTTTTAGAATTACGGTTTTAATTTCATTAAGATCGGACAACTATATCATATAGCTGCAATAGAAGCGGTCGGTTGATTTATACGAAAATGTAAAATGTTAAGGTAAATGTTATAAGAATGTAAAGACTTCGCTATTTTTTAAATTTTATCAAAATGGATTGACTTAATGATCCAATTGCAGACTGCAAGGGTATACAAACATCGGTTTACCGATGTCAGCTACCTTTCTTGTTATACCCTTGCAGAGGGTATTATAATTTTGACCAGATGTTTGCAACGCAGTGAAGGATCCATCTCCGACCCCATAAAGTATATATATTCTTGCTCAGCATCACCAGCCGAGTCGATCTAGCCATGTCCGTCTGTCTGTCTGTCCGTCTGTCGGTTTCTACGCGAACTAGTCTCAGTTTTTGAGCTATCGAGCTGAAATTTTCAGCATAGTCTTATTTCTTTAGCTCGCAGTATATATGTCGGAACGACAGAAATCGGATTAATATATCCTATAGCAACCATAGGAATGATGGCAAAATTAATGCAAAAAAATTTTAACTTATCTGTTTTTCAACGTATTTCTATAAATTTTCAGATATATCAGTTTTTATGGTTCTAGAATTACGGTTTTAATTTCATTAAGATCGGACCACTATATCATATAGCTGCCATAGAAGCGATCGGTCGATTTATATGAAAATGAAATAAAAATTTACAAAATTCGACATTTTTTCAACATTACTAAAATGGTTCGATTTTCAATGATCCAATTGCAGACTGCAAGGGTATACCAACTTCGGTTTACCGAAGTTAGCTTTCTTTCTCGTTTTTTTACTCAAATGTTTTTTTTTAATGAGCCAATTGCAAACTACCTCAGAGAAAGAAGTATATGATATTATTTAAAACAAAAATGCTAAGAAAAAAGAGAATGTTTTGGATTTAATTATTTGTGTAGTATATATACATATTAACAAAAAAATAACAATATTATTTTCATAAGCTTAAAGGATAGAAAAATATTTAGTGAAAAAGTTTAAATTCATATGAAATAACATAAGTATACGAGATGTGTTCAAAAAGTATCGCGAATTTAGAATTTTCACTAGTTACGTATATTCAAATTTCTATTTTTTTGTGGCGTTATTTTGGTACTTATGTCTCTCACTTATGCCGACAAGCTCGGCCATTTTGAATTTTCACTTAATTGTTGACGGCTGCTTTGCTTGCACGTGTTTTGGATCGTCTTCGATTTTTACCTATTCAAAAAACTGGATCAAAGAACCTGTATCAAATTTTGTGTGAAAAACGAAATTAAGTGCGCGGATGCATTCCGAATGGTGACTGTGGCATACGGAGAAGCTACCTTGGAACGAAGCACCGTTTATCGGTGGTACAAAATGTTCTCAGAAGGCCGAGAAGATGTGAACGACGAAGAGCGTGCCGGACGCCCGAGCACTTCAACAACAGACGAAAAAATTATTGAAGTGGAGAAAATGGTATTGGCCAATCGTCGAATCACCGTTAGAGAAGTTGCTGAGGACCTAAACATATCGATTGGCTCGTGCCATTCGATTTTTATCAATGATTTGGGCATGAGACGGGTCGCCGCGAAATTCGTACCAAAATTGCTTAATTGCGACCAAAAACAGCATCGCATGAACATTGCTAAGATGTTAGACTCTGTCCGCGATGACAAAAATTTGCTCCAGAGGGTCATAACTGGTGACGAATCGTGGGTTTATGGTTATGACGTGGAAACCAAAGCTCAATCGTCTCAATGGAAGCTGCCGCACGAACCAAGACCGAAAAAAGCGCGCCAAGTTCGGTCGAATGTGAAAGTTTTGCTGACAGTTTTCTTCGATTACAGGGGCGTGGTGCATCATAAGTTCTTCCCACAGGGTAGAACGGTCAATAAGGACCTGCAAGTTATGCGCAATTTGCGCGAAGCAATCCGCCAGAAACGCCCGGATTTGTGGAAGAACAAAAATTGGCTGTTGCTCCATGATAACGCCCCTGCTTCAACATCGTTGCTTGTGTGCGACTTTTTGGCCAAAAACAACACACTAATGATGCCGCAGCCACCGTATTCTCCAGATCTGGCCCCCTGTGACTTTTTCTTGTTCCCTAAACTGAAGAGGCCCATGAAAGGATGACGTTACGCTACGATTGACGAGATAAAGACGGCATCGAAGGAAGGGCTGAACAAGATTAAAAAAAAAATTATTTTTTGAAGTGCTTCGAAGATTGGAAAAACTGTTGGCACAAGTGTATAATATCTCATGGGGATTACTTTGAAAAGGACAAAATAGATATTCATGAATAAATAAATAATTTTTGAAAAAACACAAAATTCGCGATACTTTTTGAACACACCTCGTATGTGCAAATACTAATCAAATAATTTTTTTAGATTTTTTTTTTTTAATTTTATTGGCGCGTTGTCTTGCTGGAAGATCCACTCATCCCCATAAATGTTTCCAGCAAATTCAATCAGAAGTTTCCAACAACTCTACATACATTTCCGCATTGGTTCTGGTTGGTATAAAACAGAGGGGAGACTTTCCAGCATGCCCAAATCCAGCCCAAACCATTAATGATCCTCCACCGTGGTTTTGCTTATAGCAGTGCTGCCGTGGTTACCGTTTGTAGCGCCAATACTTTTGGCAGGAGTCAGAGCCGTTTAAGTTAAATTTTTTTTCGTCCGAAAATATAACTTTAATGAACTCCTCTGACCAAATAATAGTCGGGCGGTTATGTGGCGCTTCAATAGCCTAGTACAGCGTCGTGAGAGGCAAAATTTGATTAATACGCCTTTTGGATATGTCAAGCTTCTGTTGACCTTTGATCTCCATGCAAGACTTGTTTTTTTCAACGGATAGACGCCGAATTTGCCTCTTGCACCTTGCATCGATTTCCGTGGGTCTGCCGCTCCGCTTTATTTTCCCATACATTTCCGGATTTTTAAGGAAGTTTGCAATAGTGTTTCTATGCCGATTTAGTCTGGCGACAATATAAGAAACATTCTTGCCAGAGGTAATTCTCTATTAACGGAGCCCCTTCAAAAAAAAAAAAAAAAAAAAAAAAAAAAAAAAAGGTAATTTTCTATTATACGGGCCCCTTCCAAAAAATTAAAATAAAAAAAACATAGATAGGGTGTGCCTTAACATACATTTGGGTATAAAAATTATGTTGGGGACGCTCTTAGTTTAGTCACAATAAATCTTTAAAGTTTTGCAAAATTCCCATACAAAATGTGTAGCAAACACGCACACAGACAAATGATGAATACACAAAATTCAAGCGCCTGTCTGTGTATCGTCGCGGTACAGTGGGCTGTGCAGTTTAAAATTTTTGTTAAATTGTGCTTAGCGTAAATACTATATACGAGTATGTCGACATTTTGCACACTTTGATTACATTTATGCGAGAAATATAAATAAAACAAAAAGTTGACAACGTAAAATACGTAGTAATTAACGACTTTTCAATATTAAGACGTACATTTGAGTATAAAAATTATAAGGAGAATTTTATAGTAAAGAGCATACAGTTTGATGAGGTAATAGAA